>BQNB010001636.1:7747-136096 GCA_026074375.1 Tanacetum coccineum | reverse complement strand
AAACAACCTCCACATTTTGATAGTAGTGAGTTCCCCAACCATGTTTAAAAATTAGAAAAATCCCTTTATGGACTTAAACAAGCTCCAAGAGCATGGTATGAAACCCTCTCAACCTTCCTTACTGAATACAAGTTTATGAGAGGAAAGATAGACAACACAATGTTTATCTACAAAACCAAAGATGATGTTATTTTGATTTAAATCTATGTTGATGATATCATTTTAGGGTCAACCAACACAAAATTATGCAAATAGTTTTGCTAAACTAATGACTCAAAAATATGAAATGAGCATGATGGGTGTCCTCGTCTATTTCCTTGGATTTCAGATTAAACAATCTAAAACAGGTATTTCAATTAACCAAGAAAACTATGTCAAGGATCTGCTAAAGAAGTATAACATAAATGGTTCATCTGTGAAAATTCTAATGGTGCCCCTAATAAAGTGGGACCTGATCTCAATGGCAAATCTATAAATAAGACTCAGTATAGAGGTATGATTAGGTCACTAATGTACCCAACTGCAAGCAGACCTGACATTCAATTCTCAACTTGTCTCTGTGCAAGATATCAAGCAAATCCTAAGGAATTTCACCTTATTTATGTTAAGATAATTTTCAGGTACCTAAAGGGTACACCAAGTCTTGGTATTTGGTATCTAAAATGTTTAGGTTTTGACCTAAAAGGATACTCAAAATCTGACTATGCTAGATGTAGCATGGACAGAAAAATAACTTCAGGTGCTTGTCAGTTGCTATAAGGCAAAATTATGTGCTAGAGTGCTAAAAAGCAGTAATTTGTAGCTATGTCTTCAGCTGAAACTGAATATGTAGTTGCTGCTGGATGTTGTGCTAATATACTATGGATGAAAAGTTAGCTTAGTGACTATGACATAGTATAAGATTAGGTACCCATATTTTGTGATAACACAAGTGCTATTTCAATTTCAAACAATTCATTTTTACACTTAAGAACAACGCATATTGATATCAGATATCACTTTAACATAGATCATATCATAAAAGGGGACATTGAATTGAATTGAATTTCATTCCCACTCAATATCAACTTATTCATATCTTCACCAAGCATCTAGAGGAACCAACTTTCAAAAGATTGATAGTTGAACTAGGTATGCTAAACATTGATGGCTCCAAACCTAAACCCTCAAATGATTTATCCAATGAAAGCTGAAGGGGTTATGCGATGTGTCAAAACTGAACAAAACAATTTATTCATTTCAGTTTATATAGAGTATTTTAAAGTGCGTCAGCGATCTAAAGACTTAGTGACCATCCACTTTAAAAACAAAAATACTCTTCAGTTTTTGATTATCTTTTAAGTACGCCAATGATCTATGGATTTAGTGACCATATGCTTTAAAGATACTCTTCAGTTTGTACCATATGTTTATAAACTGACAAGTGTGTCAACGATCTATGGATTTAGTGACCATCCGCTTTAAGTTTGTAAACATATGATACTTGTCAAAAAATTTATCAGTTCAGCATAACATAACACCAAACCTGAACCTAATTCAGCTTTTTCAAAACATTAATTAAAGGGTCAGTTTTCAAAGAAAAAAATACTTTCAAAATTAATATATATTTTTTAAGTAATTTCTTATAAAATAAGTTACTTATTTTTAATTATTATTAAAAAAAGAATATCCAAACATGCAAATGACCTCAACACATTCTCTCACCTACTTTTGTAGTTGAACAGACGACTGCTCACTATTCTAGGTGTCAGAAGCATGTTTGCTGACTTTCATTAAATACAATGTTTAGCACATATGCAAAACATACACAAAAAACACCTATAAAACAATCAAAACACACCAAACCCTAACAAAAACAATAATGGCAGAATCATCAAACCCTCAACAAACACCACTACAACAAACATCATCCTCACAACAGGATCAACCAGAATCACCAGGAACTCCCATTGCATTTGATCCTGCACCTCAAGTTGATTACAGCCCTGACTTAATAAACAAACCAAACAATGAAGTAGCACTTATTTACCCAGACCATGCCAACAAGGACCACTTCAAAGTGGTCTCTGATTTTATCTCAAAGTGTCTCCTTCAAGAGGCATTCACAAGAACTCCCACGAAATACAAGGAATACCTTGTTGAATTTTGGTACACTGCCAAGGTTCTCGACAAAACTAAAAAAGTTTGGTTATCAACTCCCACATGGGGTAACAAGGGAGAAGTGGGTGTTACTTCTTTTAGAAATGCCATTGACGCTAACTACCTGGCCTATTCTAGGAACTATGATGAACCACCCACCCAAGAGATGGTCAAACATTGGTTCTCAACAATTAGGTATGGTGGTCCAGTTGAGTCAACTAGAACTCTCAAGAAGAGCTTCTTTCCTCCTAGGTGAAGATTGTTTATAGCCTTAATCATTCAGTGTCTAGGGGAAAAACTGGTGGGTTTAACCAAATTTCAAACAAAGACGCCATGATTCTTTACTGTTTGAAAATGGGGTTCAAATTGATTTTGAAAAACTGATTTGGGATGACATTCTTTCAAAACTGAAGAAGAAAAATAGGGAAAAAGTCATCCTATATACAAGATTTTTGTCATTATTACTAGAGCATAAAATGGAGGGATATGGAACTTATGAAGTCAACTACACCCCTACTCAAATCTTCAGTGTTCACAATTGGACACTGAAGAAAAACCAACCTGAAGGACCTCCCTTCACTACCCACATGATGGCTATTTGCAATGCAAAGGATCCAGTGGCATTTCAAGCTCCTCGAACCTCTTCTTACAATAAGTAGAAGGAATCCAAAGGCACAAAGCCTGGAGCTAAATCTAGACGAAGGAAACAAATTCCTATTTCAAAGAACCATCCTCAGACCAAAATAGAGGCAACCAAAAGTCTGCCTCCCTCAAAAGAGGATGATGAATCTCAAACTAACAACTATAAGAAAAGAAAGAAGACCGGTACGACAAAGGACACAAACCTAAGCTAGCCTCCATCTTCCACCCCTATGGTAGCTGGAATGCATAAAGAGGACTAGCAACCAACCAGTGGCCCATCATATTTAAGGGTCACTGGTGAAGGAGGAGTCACCCCTCAGCTTAGAGTGTAAAGTCAGCATCTTATTCAGAACCTGTTCTTTCAGCTTTTACAAATGTTCACTCTGAGTCTGCATCTGGACATGATGCTTCAGCAGATTTGATGTGTAGTTGTGCGTAGGTATTATTTGTTATTAAGTTTTACTATTTATATTTTGCCGACTATACCTAGAACAACACTAACGGACAGTGTACCTGATTAGTTATAGATTTGTTGGTAACTAGGGTTTCAATCATTAAGAGCGAGAGCGTTAATACTTAAATCTATCCGTATTTTAGTTATCTATGTTAGTCCTAAATTATTCTATTCTATGTTAAACCTAAGTTAATCCTAAACTAATGCAAAAGGGGGGTTTTCAGCCTGAGAGACTGGCATAGGGTTTAGTTATCTAACCTAAGGTTTTGATGACAATTAACACACACAAGTTGAAAGACAGAAGATAAAGGAGCGGTCAAGCCTAATGTAAGAAAAACGTATTAACCATATCTAATCTAACAAAATGCATGTTTTAGTTTATAAGTGCAATGATTTTCTTGTTTCATTGTTGATATATCATTCCTAGACTTAGGCGGTACTTATATTTAAGACCTATACTTGGCAATTCTGTCACAATTTACCAAATCCGCATAAACCTCTTTGCGGTTGTTTATAATCTATCTTAGGAGACAATAATAATGATCTTATCGAATCCTAGCTCAACAAGACTTTATTAACTTACTGCTTAACGGCTCTTTATACAATAGTAGTCCACTTGTCTAAATCTTTACTCAAGGAATCAGAACGTCACGTGTTGATCCTAGGTCACCTGCTTGTCCAACTTGTCCACTAAACCAGGAGTAAAGATAGTACGTCACTTGTTATCCTATTACTCTAGATATATAAATCATAATATGGAGAGCTATCATGGTATGCAGTCCACTTGGTCCGCTTTCTAGACCCAGTTGAATGATAGGTCGCATACTTAAGTACATAAGTGAGTATAAATTGATAAACATAAGACAACACACAATTTACAAGATGAAATTAGAATAAACATAAACCAAACATTAAATTATCATAAACATGGCTAATACCTAAAGGTATTAGCCAATATCCATTGTAAAGAATACAAAACATGATAGACGAACGATTAAGGTAACCTAACCAAGTTAATGAATGATACCAAAAACCAAATGCGTATTAAGATTATAAGAATTTACAAGGGTTTCCTATGGATTGAATCACATTGCTGGACCTTTTTGGCTTCTTAGATCTTCTGAAAATCAGACTTGGTGGTTAAAAGCATACCTAAAACTGAGTTTGGGTTTTTGTATTTATAGAGTTTGAAAAAAGGTCGCTACGCCATATAGAACGATATGAGATATGACGTATTAGGGTTTTTATCGTAGGCTTCAAGATTATAATATTCTAGAATGTTCATCAGCCGCCTCTCAATACGGCGTATAAAAGCTTCTAGATACGACGTATTTAGTCTTTTCGTCATGGATGTCTTTGTGAAGTTAGTGCACGGATACGTCGTATCTTCTCTATGGATATGGCGTATTGATGTAAAACCAGTTAGTTCTTCTTCGATGAACAAAGTATTATATACGACGTATCGTTGATGTGGATACGACGTATTCTTTAAAGTCAGGCAATGGTCTTTTAGTTCGTCAAAGTCTTGGATACGGCGCATTCTTCTAGAATGATACGCCGTATAGGTTGTCAGAATCAGTAGACTTTATTGAACTCTTCGTTTAAGCTCCAAAATACGTGCCTTTTGGTTAAACTTCACCAAATGCTCGATATTTACTGCAAATAACTAATATAAATAATTAAGTACCAATTCATGCATAAATAATATAAAACGAGCAATTTAGGTGGGATAAATGATGCTATAAAATAAACGTTATTTGATGTTGTCAAATATCCCCCCACTTGAATCCTATTTGTCACAAGTAGACTTTAGAAAACTTATGAAAATGTATCCCAAACTAAGGTTTAAGATTTTTCCTTAAAGCAATTTTTCCTTTAATTACTAGCACATAACCAAACACCTCACGAAGTAGGAAAATGAAAACACTCAAATCACTCAACTAATCTATGTGGTAGCATATAACTAATTCGCTCAATTGCTCTCTCGTGATGAGTATTCTATCATAAGCTTGGCAAAGATACACATCTCCACCACTAAAGCTAAAGAGTAACAAGTTTAAAAAGGTAAATTGGGTTAAGGTTTAAGGGTTGATCCTTCTTTCCAATCTCTATCGATACCAATATTCTAGAAAAGGTGACAAAACCACACATACACATCCATAACGATGGATGAGACCTATGTGATTGCTCGATCCTTAACTTGAATAAGCTAAAGAATATGATTAGTAATCTTTACCAATAGTAGTAAGCCAACAAGGCCGACAAAATCACATATACACATCCATAACGATAGAATAGACATACATGATTGCTTATATCCTCATTCGAATAAAACCTAAGGTTAGGATGAAGAATAATATAGGGTATGTAATCTTCTAATCTTTTACCAACATTAATACACCAACAAGGCGGACAAAATCACATATACACATCCATAACGATGGAATAGATACATGTGATTGCTAACATCCTCATTCGAGCAATACCGAAGGTTACAGATTAGGTATGGGAAACATATAATTGTTGTTAAATAAAAAGAACAAAACAAATAGATTAAGTCCAAACAAATAAGGAACATTGTTGCTAGTTACTTTCCCGACCATCCCCATGAAAAAGACATAAATCATAGACATAAATGTCTTGATCATAGATCAACAAAAACAACCCTAGTTGACGTTCCCGTAACGCTCAACTCCCAATCATCCATAATATACATACTATACAACATTAGTGGCGATATCTACCACTTTATACATGAATATACTACATAACTTTACATCGTTGGTTTATAACACGTACCAATGAATAATTGATCATCATAAATAATTAAATCGGTTAAGCTTAGACAAACCGATTATCTCACAAACCACACCTTTTTTTGTATTTTTCTCTTTTTTTTCTTTTTTTTACTAACAGATACTGAAAAACAAACTACGGTGTAAAATTTCACCACTTCATGAATACGATAAATCTGGATTATATTTTCGATCATAATGGTGAAAGTAGTAAACACACTAAAATTTGAAAAACTACTACTTTCACATTTTCCCATTGCATTGTGTAATTTTTCGACCTAACCATAGATAGAAAATCGACACGTACCCAATTGCATTGTGCAATTTCTCGACCATACCGTAGATAGAAAATTTGCATTGCGACACAGGAAATACTATACATTACACAAAAGCAACTAGCAACCGATTAAGGACTTAATCTAATAGGGCAGGCTAAGGTGTAAAGGTGTAACGAAACAAAATTTGGTGTAAGAAATGGCTTAGGTTTTCTAGGGGTATCTTACTCTAAAAATGAGAGTAAACAAAGGGTTTATACAGTGTAGTTAGTTAATATCACAACATGTATAGGCTTTTTGGTGTAATCCTAGAAATTTACCAGTTTAAAAATGTCACTCCATGTATAAAAAATAGTGCTTATTATTGTGGTCATGAGTAGATATACCAAGCCAAGTTCTAAAGATTACAACATCACCGGCACACTCTTATTTTTGTGGAATTTGGGTAAACATTTAGAAATGAATAAGGCTAAATTCTCACAATATCTAACAAGGGTTATGTGTGCGGGGTCATGCAACTAATAATTTCATAAAAATATGCTAAAAAATTAAATTTTGATATAAATTAGGCATATTGATGTAAAAATATAGACAAGTAAGCATTCTAATTCTCCTCCCCCACTTGAGATATACAACAACCTCGTATAAATATAACATTAAAAACAGGAAATTAAAAGAATTAAAACAAGAAACTCCCTTAGGATTTGCTCAGTGTGATCCTTCATGTTGCGTTTATGAGCAAGAATATGTGTTGAAAGTGCGTCTGGATACCAGAATGACTACAACACACATAAATTCCAAAAAATAAGCATTCTACCAAATTTATTTGTTTGTCCAGAAGGTTCCTGTATAATATCATAAGAAAACAAGTGCAATTCTATCTCCGAATATTCGTTGGTTAGAAATCGAAATAAAACCTAAAACTATACAGGAAGTCGATACGCCGTATCCATATTTCAGGATACGCTGTATTGAGACCTGTATTAAAAATCCTAAGTACGGGTCAGTCGTCTAATACGCAGTATTCATTTAATGAATACGCCATATAGACTGAACTGGCAATAAATTTTAAAAGTACAAAAAAGTAAAGACTGTATAACGTCTAGATAGTCGATACGTGGTATGTGTGTAATTACACATACCTTTTACCTAATAAATCAACCCTAAACGACCAAAAACGCACATAAAATGCCATAAATATGCTTGTTTTTATGTTTGTACTGTGTAGGTACCGAATATTCACTAAAGGACAAAAACAGAGTCAAACCGGACAAAACCGAGCACGAGAATGGAAAAGAGCGTGAGAAGTCAAAAAGACAAAGTCAAAGTCAACAAAAAGTCAAATTTAAAATAAAGCCAAAGTCAACCCCGGGAAGTGGCATTGGAAAGAGCGTCGAAAACCGAACCCGAAAACCTAAACTGCCAAAAGTGGGCCCACCCGTACCCACCTAGTGGGCCCGGGTCAGCCCACTTATATAAATCTTATAAAAAGCCCTAAATCCCTTTTAATCCTTACCTGGCCCATAACAAAGCCCAAAGTCTTTTTATAAACCCACGGCCCAAATCCAATTCCCTTTTAACTTTTGTTAGCCTTAACCTATTAAAACCTTAACATCGTTAGTCCTAAAGGACTAACGATGTTAGTCCAAAAGGACTAACGGTGCAAACCCTAACCTAACACCAGGGACCAACTATGCAAAATATAAGGACGATAGATGCAATGACACTCTACACTTTTAGGGACCAAAGTTGCCCATTCCCTAAACCCATACCCTGGTAAAACATTGTACTTCTTCCCCCTAATTTCCCGCCAATATACCCTGTCACCATCACCCTCGGTCCCCACCTCACTACAATCCAATGCTACTTTGGCAATCCCAAACCACCCCATTGACTATACGAATCAAGGGACAAGATTGAAGAACTTGGCACTACTTATTTTGGAGGGTCAAGATTGAGCTTATGAAGTCCTCACAGCAAAAACACAACAAGCACACTATCAAGAGCAATGGACAGCTGTATAAAGAAAGAAGAATACAGAGAAAAAAACCAACTAGGAGTAATATAGTTGTAGTTTTACTTTTATTTTTAATGTCTTAATTTATGTTTTTTTGTCTTTACATTTCAAAGCCTTGTAATCCTTTTACAGTTAATGAAATTTCAGTTTTCCAAATTTCAAATTCTGTCTTTTAAGCTTATGCATTCAAGTTATTTTGTGTTCCCAAGTCATTCTCATAAGCTCTTTAAGCTAATAGAAACTGTTTTTAACTCATTCAAAGGTTTTTCAAAAGTTCAATGAAAGTTACGGTTTCATCACCTAAATTTTAGTTTTAAGCTTAATGGATGATAAGCTTATAATGGAAGAGCTTATGGGTATTTACTGGCTTATTTGAATAAGCCAGATCTTGTAGAATAAAGCTCATTGAGCATTTGGACCTTGTTTTGAGCAAAGGTCACTTGTAAGTTTCCTTTTTCACATTTTAAGTTATCTTACTGTTTTTGCTTATTTATGCTTATCTCTACTTATTGTTGCTTATGTATGCTTTTTATTGTTGATTTATGCTTATTGATGCTTGTTTAATGCTTATATGTTCCTAGTTAATGTTTTTAGCTAAATTTGTCTTTATTAGCTTAATACTGCTTATTTCTTATTGCTTATTTAGGTGCTTATTATTGTATTGTCTTTACTCCTTATTGCTTATTTTTCATTGTTTTCATTCTGTTTTAACAAATCTTGTTTTAAATCTTTGTTAATCAAGCTTATAAGTAGGATTTCCAATTTTAAAGGGGTGTTTGGCACAAGGGCCAAAATGGGTCAAAAGGGTTTGAAAAACCCTTTGGGTCATTTGGTGAAATTTGACAAGCTTTATTAAGTTATTTGAAATCTATTTGCAAGAGTTTTAAGTGCTAAAAGTTGAATTAAAGGTTTTTCCTAAATGGTCTTAGAAACTGTAGCTCCAAAACAGTTGTTACATTGCTTATTTGATTACTCCTTCAAATCCATCTTTTCAGTCTTGTTTTTGTGTCATTTTTAGTGTCTTAATGCATTAGGATAGTGTCCTTTAGGTTTACTTGTGTTTTATCAAACCTGTCATTAAAATTTTGTTAAGTGTCTTTTAGTAGTAAAAACAGCTTTTTCATATTACTTTTTCATACTTATGCTGAAATTCGAACTTGTTTCTTTTAGTTGTTTTAGGAAGCTTATAGGCCAATCTTTGTATGGGTACCACCCATTAAGCCATACGGTTCCATTTAAGGACTTAAAATTAAGCCCAAGAGTGCCCTTGTGGCTGTTTGCCTGCTAGTGTGAGCCACTTTTAGTGCCTTAGTGTTTTTAGCATTCTGTCAATCCTTTTTAGCTCTTATCCAGCTTATTTTATTTGCTTATTTAGGATTAGTCTTGTTTATTAGGTGTAGTTTAGGCCCCTTATAACTTATGTAGTTTAGGGTGTAGCTTATTTTAGCTTTTTGGGCTTAATTAGTTTGAGCATTTTTAGTGAAAATCATTTTTAGCTTTTCTGTCACCTAAGTCTGCTTATTTCCTAGCTTATTAGTGCTTTTCAAAAATATTGTCTTTATTAAAAATGTCCCATTTCAGCTTATTTATAAGTCCCTTTTAAAAAAATTTACAAAATAAAAAAAATAGGGAAAGGGGAAATCTGGGGTGAGCAAGGCTCGAACCCCAGACCTCTACCCTCTCAACCCATCCGTTCACACAACACACTCAAACCAACTGCCCTAGGGTCTTTTTCAGTTTATTCTTGCATAATTAATCTTTTATAGTCTTTTTAGCCTTTTAGGCTTATAAGCTCTTTTCTGCTTATAACAGCTTATTTAGATAAGCTGTTTTCTCACTTTTATTTTTCTTAAAACCAGCATTCTTTAAGCTACTTTTCTGCATTTTTTCAGATTTTTCCCAATTTGTTTACTATTTTTAATTAATTTTTCTTTTCAAATCAGTAATTAATTCATAAAAAATAAAATAAAAATCAAAAAAATATAATTCTTTTTTTTAAAATTTTCTTTTATCATGTAGGACCTAGGAAAAATAAATTTGCTTTCGTAGGGTTAAAATTTTAGATTTCGATTTTTTAAAGAACGGGATTTAATCCCGTTCTCGTTTTCTTCGCGTTTTTAACTTTAAATGATTCCGTTTTTGGTCTAGTTTTCTTTATTATTTCTTTTTAGTCACTTAGGGTTTATTAAAAGTTAAAAAATCAATTTAGGATTAAAATTCGATAAATTAGGTTTTTAAGTCGCGTTTCTACGTTCCAGTTTAAGGTTTTAACTTAAATAGCTTTCGTTTTAGGGTTTCTTTTACTCGTTTTTGCATTTTAATTATAGAAATAGAAAACCAATCAAATCTTTGATCATCCAAGCATTGTTCACAAACCAATTCTCGATTTTCAAATTCACGCCTCGTCGGGAAGAACGATCCGGGTCCGGTTTTAAACTTTGTGGATAACGAAGTGAGAAACCGATACTTCCGGTAATACTATACTACTATTATTGATATTATCCTATTTATTATATATTTATATGTATTAAAAGGAATCAGTCAATTTTTGGCGCCGTTGCCGGGGAGGCCGTGAGACGATTATCGAGTTGAAGTTTGTTGTGCCTTGAAGACCCTTCCTTGTGAAGTTATTTTCTTTATAAAAATATAAAAATACAAAAATATTTTTCATTTTCTTTTATTAGTATATAAAAACAAGAAAAATAAAAAAAATAAAAACGTTGTCCTAAATAAAGATAAACAATTCATCATCAATATAATGCTTTCCACTGAAACATTATCATAATAAGTTCCAGAATTAAAGATTAAAACTTGCCTTTTGTGTCACTTGCGAGGTACGGCTCACCTTTAATTGATTAACAAACTACAAGATGGGTATAAGGAGGGTTGTTCCGAGGAACTACGACCCTAAAGGAGAAAGATTTTTAATAGCCTCGCGCTTTCTTACTCCTCCGCTCCTTTGTGCGTTTTTCTCTTTAAAGAGTTACCGTAAAGCTTGTTGATTAATTGGTTTAAGTTGTCTTATCTCATTTTGTCCTTTAATAAAATGAATTGTTTAAAAAACCTAAAAACCCAAAAATAATCTTCTTTTTCTTCTTTCCATTTAATTCTTTTCTTATCCCTATAAAATTGTTTAAATTCTATGGCGTTATTCGACAATCGCTTAAATCCCTCTTCACTATTAAGAGTGTTCGTCTTGTGGATCCTGTATAATAAAGGATATGTAGTACACCCGACCTCATCTGCCTCTCTAGTCGTCTTACTCAAAAGATTTCCACCCGCCGCGGCATTTAAGGAGTCTTGATCGTTGTCGTTTAAACCGTTATAAAAGGTATCAACTTGGGTTAACTCCGTAAATCCATGGTGAGGACAAGCTCTAAGCATTTCCTTAAATCGTTCCCACGCTTCACTAAAAGACTCGTCGAATTTTTGGGTAAATCGAGAGATTTTGTTCTTTAAGTGAGTCGTTTTTGAGGGAGGGAAAAATTAATTCACAAATTTGGTAACGAGATCCTCCCAAGTCAAGATTAAATTAGGAGGTTCTTTCTCGTATCAAGTTTTAGCGGCCCCCTCGAGTGAATATGGAAACATCATTAGCTTAATCACATCGTTTGGCACATTCCTAAATCGTAGAGTCGAGGTAATCCTTTTGAAGCTATTAATATGAGCATGAGGATTTTTGTTCTCTAAACCGTGAAATGGGTTCGCTTGAACCAATTGCAGCAAATTCATTTTAATCTCAAAATGATTCGCATTAATTTCCGGTCTTCTCCGTACCCTTCCGTGGGTGTACGGAGTAGCTCTTCCATTGTACGTTCCGCCATTGGTGCAACGATAGTACGAAGCTCGGGTTCGATTATGTTTGGAGCACGTCCTTTATTTCGACGTTTCGGAATGGTTACGTTTGAATTATTTGGAAAATTGGAATTTTTAGTGCGCATGCACTAAACAAAATAAAATGATAAAAGAAATGAGAAAAGTAAATATTTTTGTTTACCGAATAATCAACAAACTTAGGGTAACTCTCTTAAGTAAAATAAATTTTACAAAAGAGGTGCGCCTTTTTCGTAAGTGACACAAACGGTAAAAATTTTAATCTTTGATTCGGGAACTTATTGATGGATAATACCTCAGTTGAAGGTATTATTTGTTGTGTTCTTTTACAAACTTTGTATTTTTTTTCTTATATTAATGAATTCACAAGAAAAATCGAAAAATCCGGAAGAGCAAATATTTTTGTATTTTTCATATTTATTAATCTTCTACTTATACTAAAAAGAAAAGAAAAATATTTTTACTTTTTATATTTTTAATTTTTTTTGTATTTTCTTTTGTATTTTTTTTTCTTAAAAGCGTAACTTTCGAAGACGAAAGGTTCTCCAAATCACGATCAACAAACTTTAAACGAAAGAATCTTAATCACAAGTCCCCGGCAGCGGCGCCAAAAATTGATCTCGTCAATAGTATACGTATAATAATACAACGATAATGAAATTCTTAAACTACCCTTGAGGACAAAGGTAGTAAGAAAAATCACGCAAAAATATTCTACGTAAGAAACCGGTAAGTGATTACCGGGTCGTTTTCCCAAAGACTTATGAAATTGAGAGCTCGTTTGTTATTTGGACAATGACTTGATTTGGTTCAAATATGATTTGTTTTCTACAATCCTAATAAGGAACAAATAAAGAGACAATTAAACTTAACTACAATAACGGGAAATTAAATTTTAACTAAAAATGCAATTCGGGAATCCTAAACGGGACCTAAAAAAAACCTAAATCAACAAAATTAAGTCCTACAATGATCTTTTTGGTTTTTATAAGTTTTAATTGACTAAAAAGCTAGGACAAAGAAAACTAGAAAAAAACAAAAGAGTTTTAAGCTAAAAATCACTAAAAATAAGAACGGGATTCAATCCCGTTCTTTAGAAGACAAGATTTTGCAATTTTAACCCTACGAACGCTAATCTAATTTTCCTAGGTTCTAAATGTCAAAAGAAAATTTTCTAAAAAAGAATTATATTTTTTTGACTTTTTTATAATTTTTTATGAATTAAAAACGATTTTAATGAAATTAAATGTTTAAAAATGCTAAACTATTTATAAAAATTCTGAAAAAATTAGCAAAAGTAGATTGAATAATGTGAAATCTAAGAAAAATAAACTCGGGAACTCAGCTTATCAAATAAGCTGTCAAATAAGACTAAAACGCCTAATAAGCTAAATAGTGCAAAATGTGTAAAAGATTAATATTGCAAAGTAAGAATGAAAAAGTCCCCAGGGCGCGTTGGTAAGGGTGTGTGTGTTGAGGCTTTAAAAAGGTTGAGGGTGTTGAAGTCGGGGGTTCGAGCCTTGCTCACCCCCGACTTCCATCTTCCATTTTTTTTTTGCAAAAACTTTAAAAAGCAAATTTGTTAAACAGCTTATAATAAGCTTCTGTTGTGAATACAACTTTTTTTCAAAATCAAAAATAAGCTGAAAAACAGCTTATAGAACAAACAGAAATGTCTTAAAAGAATTTTGGGCTTTTTCACTAAATGACTTAAGCTAGAAAAACTAAATAAGCTTAAACTTAAACTATAAAAGCTACCACTAACCTATTAAGCAAAACTAAGCAAGAATTAAGAAAAAACAAAAGCCAAAAGCTGAAAAACTTAATAAGCATTCATGGGGAACCACAGATTTCAAAACAGACAAAGTGCTGACTTTGAGCTTAATTTTAAGCTCAAAGACAGAACCTTATGAAGATAAGCTTTATTCCTACTTAAAGTCTGGCCTAAAAGCTACTTAAAACTGCAGAGAAAAGTCATTTTGAAATACAAATAAGCAAAGAAAAAGTACAATGAAAAAGCTAATTACTACTGATTTTATTATTTTAGATTTTTTATTAAAAGCTAAAATAAGCTACAACTAACCTTATTAAGCTAAATTCTAATTTAATCTAACCTAATAAACTAGACAAAAAAAAATTAAGCAAAATCTTAATGCAATAAGCTATAAATCTCTAAATAGCACTCAATGAAAACTGTTTAGCCAAACGGGCCTTAAGGGCACTTTTGAGCTTATTTTTAGATAAGCTAACAGATCCTTAAGGGATTTTAGCTTATATTTACTAAAATTATGACTAATAAACTGCTCAGAACAACTTTTTAAAACCATTTTGAAATTCAGGAGCTTGTTGAAAACAACTTAAAAACTCAGAACATGCCGAGTCTACTTTTTTTTTAAAACAGATTTTAAGCTCAAGAATAGATAGACAAATAAGCTTATTATGAAAAAGCAAGATGAAATAGATGATTAATGACCTACAAACTATTTATGCTATGAAAATCAAAGGCTAAAAACTACTATTACCATCTGAAAATTAAGCTAGAAAGTGGTTGTTTATCTATTAAAGCTGCTGATGCAATTGACCATTAAAGTGAATCAAAACCTAAATCCAACTATTGCAGGCTACCAATCTTACTAACAAAAAAAAACTTTAATAAAGAGCAAATGAAGCAATAATAACAACTAGAAACCAAATAAGCTTAAAATGATTATCCTACTATCTATATTCTAACAGATTCTAACTATTAACTAATAATCTAAAGAAAACTTGATATAAACCATCAGAACACCTAAAATTTAATCTTATAAACCTAGAGATTGGATTTAAATTCAATTTAAAAGTAGCAAGGGCCACTAGCAGTACTAACTCTCAGTTAGTACTGCTATGCCAAACACCCCTTTATTTTCTTCAAAATCCATTTTAAGCTTATAAAATTGAAATTTAATGAACAATTATCAAATACCAGATATTAATAGGCTATTAACAAACATAATAAACAGATTTAAACAACTTAATAAGCCAGAACGATAAGCTATAAGCTAAACTAATATTTTTGGTTTTTATGACAGATTTTAAGACAGATTATAGAAAACTAATGATTTAAAACTAATCATTAAGAACTATGAACATAAGACAACTATAATAAGCATAAGTGAACTATACTAATCAGAAATAAGCAATCAAATAAGCAGATTTAGCAAACAATAAGCTAATAAACAGATTTATACTAAAATATTAAAGACAGAAAAGTAAATGATGTAGAACCTGAAATCCCAGCTGAACAGGGATTGTTTGCTCAAACAGAGCTTATGCAAACAGCTTATAGCTTATAGCTATAAGCAAAACCAATTCCCTAATCTAGCCTAACCCTTGACCTTCAAGGACTATTACCAAACTTGATCATCCAGCAGCCATCCAATTCCAAGGGATAATCAAATTTATAAGAGAGCTTATAGTAGCTTATGATTAGTATGAGCTTATGAAAACAGTAATAGAGCTTAATCCATTATTTTGCATAAAAGTGAAATTAGAATTAGCAAAAGAGTTTAAATGAAAATCAAACTTTTATTAATGACTGAAATGAGTACAAAGTATTGAAAAGGAGATTACAATTGACTAAAAACCATAAGTAGAAAAATTACATTAAAATAAGCTAAACATTAAGCTACTAAAAACTGAAAAAGAAAAAGAAGATGCTCTTGTGAGTGAGAAGGTCTTCTATTTATAGGCTGAGAGGATGCTTCTAGGACCCCAAGTTTGTTAGACGCTCCAAATGATCTTGGCCCTTCTTTGCTTCCAATCATAAGTTATCCTCTTTTCATCGTTGGATCAATATGTGATCACACGGATTGCCAGCGTGGCAATCCGTGTGTCAGAGCTTTGTGCTTCTCTTACAAAGGATTTAGTGTAAATTACTTCTTTCAAGTGTGCTTCTATACAATCCCGTGTGTCATTCTTTTGTTAGTGTTGACCAATAAGAGCTCTTGAGGTGACGTTTCTTTGCTGAGCTGGCACATAGCACTTGGAATCTTTGTTCCATGTTGTCAATTGAGCTTGGGAGAGATTTTATCTTTTGATTTTTACATACAGTAAAATTGGGGGAGAAGATAAACAGTAACTTCTTTTCCCGCCCCCAATTTCTTATTTCATTTGTGTTTGACCCGGTTTATATCATGGTTGACTTGGGCTCGTTCAAAGAATTGGGCCAAGGGTTTGTTTTGGGCTTGGATTATAAAGGGTATTGTTATAAAGGTTAACGACCATTAGTCCCTTTATAACAAAGGACTAACGGTGTTAGGGTTTTTGGACTTTTGATGAAAATGAGTTAACAATAAGGGCATTTTGGGTATTTTGAGGATTTTGGCATTTTGTGGGTTTACCATTGTTGACCAAGGGTTGACTTTTGATGACCTTTTGTTAGAAACTTCTGGCTCTTTTGTACTCTATCCGTTCCCGTGTTCGGTGTTTGTCCGGTTTTGACCGTTTTCTTTTGATATTTGCATTATCCGTACCTACACATTCACAAACAACAAAATACACAAATACAAGCATATTTTTGCACATTTTGATCATTTAAGGCCATTTTTGATATAGAAAAGATATGTGATTTTTCACATATCACCACCCTTTAAGGGGAGATTATTAGCCGTGTTTTTATGTAAAGTGATGGTCATTATATTTCCCGAGCCTTGTATAGGGAAACGTAGTTTACGGGAATTCATTTAAGCTAAATGGGCCTAAGTTCTAGGCTAAAGCCCTTTAGTAAGCTAGTCACGGCCCAGACAATCACAAGAATAATGCGTAGGACTCTTAAATCATTACTTGTTTTCACAATGTGTGAGCAACAAATACATTTGAATAGTGTCCTAAGGAGATTTATGGATGATCTCTTGGCTCTAGAGTCAATAGTGTCCTAATAATATGTGTTAATATGTGTTAAGATATTCTAAGAACTTCCTTGAATCCAAGAAACCATGCCACTATTCAAGATGGCAGGGTCACAGTGCAACAAGTTCAGGGGAGACAAGGGAAAAGTTATTCTGGTACTGGTTATAAGAATAATGCTACTAGTTTTGGGGGAAACAATGCAAGTGGACAGGCAAGGGTTGTTAAATGATACAACTATCAAAGTGAAGGACATATGGCTAAGCAATGCACTCAGCCTAAGCGACCAAGGAATGCAGCATGGTATAAGGATAAAGCAATATTAGCTAAAGCTCAGGAAGCCGGACAAATTTTAGATGAAGAGCAACTCGCATTTCTTGCAGATCTAGGGGTTCCAAACGGTCAAGCTGTTTAGACAATCATTCCAAACAATGCTGCTTACCAGACTGAGGATCTTGATACTTATGATTCTGACTGTGATGATATCTCGAATGCAAAAGCAGTTCTCATGGCCAATATTTCCAACTATGGTTCTGACATTATCTCAGAGGTACCCCATTCTGAAACCTCTCTTAATGATATGGAAAATCAAAGTGTGCATGCAATGCAGGATTTTGAACAAACATCGGTTGTGGATGTTACAGATAATGAGATAACAAGTGCTATAAATATCATTTCGTACTCTCAATATTTGTACGAAACACAACAGGAAAATGTTCAAGATACTAATTTATAGGCACAACAAGATTCAATGATCTTATCTGTGATTGAACAAATATCAAAACAAATGATTAATCATGTAAATAATTGAGAAAAGGCTAATAAGGTACAGAATAATGAATCAGTAACTGCTGAGCTTGAGAGATATAAAGAACAAGTCAAAACTTTTGAACAATTTCTTAATATTGATTTAAGCAGTCGTGAAAAAATGATTGATTCTCAAATGGATGATATGATTCAAGAGAAGCTTGCACTAAAAGAACAAGTTGACTCACTTGAACAAAATCTTCTAAAAAAATCAAAGAAAAGGAATCTTTATTGCAAGCATTCACTGTTTTCAAAAATGAATCCAAAGAAAAAGAAAATAAATATATGGAAAATGAAATTGAATTGGAAAATAAGATAAAGGAACTTGATAATATTATTTTTAAAGTGAGTCGTCAACCCTACCTTCATTAATGATTTTAGGTTGCTCAGTATGTTGTTATCCTTTAGCAAAGATATTACATTCAGCAGTCAGTTGTACCTAAGCCATTGGCTCTTCGTCATATAAGGGTTTGATATCTATATCATCAACATCTGTATCATTTCCTGACCTCCTACTATCATCTTACACTTCTGATTCTGTCCTACTGCTTTCTGTGACAACTAGTTCAGCATCCAATGCTTTACCCGTATCAGTCTTACTCTCTTGCGTCTGTATCTGTCTTTTATTCATCCTTCTATCATACTGTCTTTGATGATGTGTTCTTTCAGCAACAGACTTCTTAACATTACCCATGTGTTCAAGTAATGTGTCTCTAAACTATTTAACTTCGATTCCAGTGTATTCAGCAAAATACTCGTTTGTCATTTGACGATCATAATCCAAGAAAAACTGTGAATCGATGAACTTCTGAAACTGTCTGTTTACCAACCAAAAGGCTGCGATGGATACGTCTTCTTGAAATTCATCTTTTTAAGTTGCTTTTGTAGTTGATCTACGTTGAGGAACATCGTACTTGTGAAAGTATCATCATCATCTTGACCAAAGAGTAAGGTGAATGCCCGTTTGAATCCATGTTCGATGCGAGTGCCTTTTAAGTCTTCTTTAGAAAGAACTTGAAGGTGTGAATGAAGAGATCGAAAATATGCCATGCATCTTTCTTTTGCTTTTGACATCTTGTATTTGATTGCATGTACATCTTTTGTTGCAGAATCCAAGTTCCTTTCCTTTACTGATTTGCTGGATGCAGTCTCTAAATTACTGTCTTCTTTCTCAAAACAAGTGTTTTGTATGACAACTAAATCAACTTTTAATGAATCAACATTCAATGCTTGAACTGTATTTGAATAATCTTCTTGTGTCTGCATCAACTTCTTTTGTTTCAACAATTGCAGAGTCCGTTGTTGATGAAGAATTATCTCAAGCATGTATTTCCCAATGGAATCCATGTTACAGATCATTGCATCTTGGAAGGATTGAGCATTAAATCTTGTATATTTCTGCATACGCTCTTTGAATTCTGAATTGAAAGCATTTTCAAACTTTGTTCTGAGTTTTGTCAAAGTAGTGTTGCAATCAGTCTGAGAAAGTATATCTTTAGTAAGATTCTGTTCTAGTAAATCTAAGTCTTGAGAGAATGTTCTCTTGAAGATAGGCATGGTACCAAAATCTTGTAAAGTTTCTGTGAGAAACTTGAATTGTGACTTAATTTCTCTAAGACTGTTCATGCATCTACTTCTTGAAAGTTGTGTCTTCTCTTGAACTTTAGAAGTTGAACACGAAGAAACCGTGTCATTGTGAAGAACACTTGATGTTTGAGTTGGCATGGTGTTATTGGTATTTGACATTTTGATGATGTTGTGAATGGATATCGGATCTTAAGTTTTATGAAATGATTGAGATTGTGGTTTGATTTGAAGTTCAACTTCACGGGATTTTACAAGTCTTGATTAAACCGAGAAAAAAAGAAACTTTTGCGGGATTTTACTAAATCAAGAAGAAACCGTGAAGGTAGAGTTGTTGTCTTTTAAATTCTTGTTCTTGTTGGGGATCATTATATTGTTACGTGTCTTAGAAGTCCAAATGATTTTCACAATAATTGTACTACACATTTCTCAGACTACACATTTTCACTGAGTGCCACAAACCCTGTAATGCACAAATCGCAATTTAGGCAGACTTTTGTTTCCCAATTTTGTAACAAATCGCAGAGTGGACAAAACCTGTACGTGACAAATTGCAGAGTGCACAAAAGCTATAGTGCACAAATCGCAGAATGCACAAAAGTTGTAGTGCACGAATCGAAGAATGCACAAAATTTAGGCAGAGTTTTGTTTAACAATTTTGTAACAAATCGCAGAGTGCACAAAACATGTACGTCACAAATCGCAGAATGCACATTTCTCAGACTTCATGTCACATTTCTCAGTCTTCATCGTTTTTCAGAAAACAATGGTAAAACGCGGGGGCTTGTCAAAACTAGTTATTTCTTAATCCCCTTAGATGAACACTTTGCTACTTTTCGAGGTAATTAGTCTAAGTGGGTGGAAATTTTTGGTTTTCTAAGTGTGTGTTTATGACATTGCGTGAGGACACGGCAATAGCTTAGTATGGGGAATTTTTTTATATGTGTTTAATCACATATCATTTTACCTTACTAAAATAAGGTTAATAGACCAAAAATACATGAAAAATGCAGTGTATATATGTGTTTTATCAATTATGTCTTGCAGGTAACGGAAATTTAATAAAAGGACAAAAAAAACAAAATGGACAAAACCAAGCACGGGAATGGAAAGAGTGCAAGAAATCAAAGCCGAAGGCATATTTATATTTAATGGGCCAACCCATACCCATTTTAATGGGCCGGGTCAGCCCATTAGTTTATAAACCTAAACCTAAAAAGCCCTTATATAACAAAATAGTCTAAATCCATTTACAAAAACAAAAGTCCATGTCCAAATTCACTAGTTTAACCCTTAGCCCAAGTCAAGCCCAAACCAAACCCTCAACCCAGGTCAACACCCATTTATAAAACCCCTGAGTCAAAAACGGGTCAAAGTTACTGTACACCATCTTCACCCTTCCCTCTATTTTTCACCCCACACAGAGTACGGGTAAAATCCACTCCAAACACACGCATCAATGTACTTCTAGAAGATCTCCTGACGCGTCTGACACCATCATTGACACGCTGGCAATCCCCAAGGCCATGATTGGTTGATGTTAGCTGGCACTAGATCCAAGGGCTCCAATGATTGCGTAGGAATTAATCAAGAATCAAGGGCCAGGATTAATGATAGGGGAGCGTCTCAAAGGGCTAGAATCTTCCTCACATCACTATAAATAGCAGAGCAAATCACACAAAGAAGACATGTAGATTTTAGCTTAAGCTTTTAGTAGTTAATAACGTTTTAATAGCTTATAAGTTTAATTTCATGTAATTTCTTTTCAAGCATTGTAATCACTTCAATTTTCAATAAAAGTCAGTTTTCATTTAATTTCGTGTTCAATTCTAGTTTTTCCTTAATGCAATTTTGTTTAATTTGATCATAATCTCTTAATAAGCTCTGAATTACTACAAAAGCTTAACTGAGTTTAGATTTTCACTTAAATTCTCCCCTAAAATTACCTCAGCTTTTGATTTGGATGATAAGCCAATTATGGAAGGGCTTATAGACCTCACCAGCTTGTTTCTAACAAGCTGGAGCTTGTAGATCTAAGCTCTTAAGAGCATAAATAGATCCCTGTTTGGCTGGGATCAAGGTACTAGTTTAATTTCTTATTTTCACTCAAATATTAGCTTATTAATGTTTAGCTTATAGATCTGCTTATTATTGCTTATTATCTATTGGATTGTGCTTATTTGTCCTTTATTTGCTTAGTTCTATATCTGTTTTAGCTTATTTCAAACTTTTGTAATCTAAAAATGCAAAAACAGGATTTAAGGGGGTGTTTGGCACAAGCAGCACTAACACTTGTTAGTGCTGCCTAAGCCATTGTTGCTTTTGAGTCAACTTTAACCAGCTAAAACTTGTTCTAAAAGTCTGTTACCATAAGTTTTTAAAGTTTTAATATTAAGTTTTAGGTATTATGTTTCTCAAATTTATTAATAGGTGTTTGGATCAAGCAGTACTAACCTTGGTTAGTACTGTTTGATTGACTGGTGTCCTTTAAGTCAAATTTAATAAGCTCAAACTAAGCTTCTAGGTCAGTTTTAATAAGTTGTTAAAGTTTAAAATTTTGTTTTAAGGTTTATTTATCCATGATTTGATTCTGTGGTTTTCTAGCTTGATAAATTAGCTTATTAGATTAGATCTTTATTAGTAGCTATTAAGTGTCATTTTTATTGCTTGTTTTGCTCCATAATGCAGTAGTACAAATTTAGTCTAGGTATTGCATTTGTCAATTTTGTTTTAGTCTAATTGTCAGACCTTATGTATCATTTTTCTTAAGAGTATAAGTCATTTTTAAAGTGAAATAGTAGAGTTACGATTTATTTACTGTAGGTTATATTTTGAATAGTTTAGCTCTTTGGATAATAAGCTTGATCTTGTTTTTAAGCTGTTGAGTTTTTGAATTATTTTTTGTATTATTATTTATTAGGCTGCACTTTGCATTTCTTAAACTTCAAAAATCCAAAAAAATTAGTTTAGTTAAACTGTCAGTTTTTAAGTCTTCTTTTTCTAGCTTTAGCTTAATGTGTTTGCTAATTTCTAGTCCCTATTGCTTTTTAGGTCTAGGGATTAAGCTGTCATAAGCTTGTTTTGCTTTTCAGCTTATTTTAAATGCTAATTAGTTCCTATGTTAGCTAGAAAAGAAGTAGTAAAAAAGCCTTCTTAGCTTGTTTAAGTGTCTATCTATCTTATTGCCTTTATGTGCTTTCCAGCTTATTTTCTTTGCTTAATTCCTTTCTTTTGTGCTTATTAGGTTTAGCCTCAAGACTGTTTTAGCTTAATTGCCTTTCCTTTAGCTTATTAAATCCAAAAAGCCAAAACAATTTTGCTCATAATTCATAAGTTAGATTTCTTTGAAACTATTACTTTTAATCTGCTTAATTCTAGCTTATTTTTCAGTTTTGTCAAAAAGTCCTTCACAAAAGTTTATTATTTTAGCTTATACTTAGCTTTTCAAAAAAGAAAATAAAAAAAAAGTTTTGTCAAAAAGGGTGGCCATAGGTTTCGAACATGTGACCTCCCCCTTTTATAGCATATGATTTAACACACACATTCTTCACCATCTGCCCTGGGTTTTTTTTCAAACAAGTGTTGCATTATTTAATTGTTATAGGTTTTTAGGTTTAAAAGCTTATTGAGCTTATTCGAATTTTAGCTGCTTATTGGCTTGAGCTTATTAAACTGTTTTTCTTTAGGAACATTAGTAGTAGTGTTAAGCACTTTTAGTAATTTTTTGGAATTTTTTTAAAATAGTTTAGTATTTTTAGTATTATTTTTAGATTAAAACTGTTTCTTAATTCATTATAAATAAAATAAAAATCAAAAAAATAAAATTCTTTTCAGTCATTTAGGATTTATAAAAAATAAAAAAAATAGTTTTAAAGTTAAATTTTAATAGTTTAGGTATTTAGTCGCGTTTTTAGATTCCCGTTAACGTTTTTAGTTTAAATCTTTAATTGCCTTATTTGTTTGCTTGCCTTTATTTGCTTTTGCGTTTCACTATTAGAAATAGAATCTAAAACAAAAATATTCGATATTCAAGCATCAAACAAAATACTATTGTGGAATTCAAATTCACCTCTTGTCGGGATACGACATCCGGGAGATAAAATATTGTTTGTCCTCAAACAATTTTTTTATCAAACGTGATACTCTCTATACTATAATTAATTTGAGATATTTAGGATATAAAATTTAATTATATATAGACTATTTGGATCGAACCAAGTTTTTGGCGCCGCTGCCGGGGAAGAGGTGTACGATTTTCGCGAAGCATTTGAAGTTAGTGCCTTGAAGATCCTTCCCCGTGAAGTTATTGTTTTCTATTTTCTATTTTCTTTTATAAAACCATAAAAATACAAAAATATTTTGTTTTCAAGTTATTTTATAAAATACCAAAAAAATTGAAAAACAATCAACCGTTTTGTCACTTGTGAAAACGGCTCACCTTTAGATTTACAAACTATAAGAGAGGTTTAAGGAGGGTCGATCCAACGATCTTCGACCCGAAAGGAGAAGGTTTTTAAAACGCTTCGCGCTTACCCGCTCCTCCGCTTCTTTGTGCGTTTTTCTAGAGAGCTACCGTACACTTGTTCGATTATCGGTTTCAAAAATATTTTCGTTTTATCTTATTTTTCTTATCTTGTTTTTAGTGCATGAGCACTCGCTCTAATTCTTCTAATCTATTTTCTCCGCTTCGAGACCCCGAGAGTCTTATTCGACGAAGGAATTTAGGTGAACCGTCATCTCTTTTCGACTTTGAAGAAGTTATGAGCATTCCTCATAATAACATGGGACCGCCTCCTGCGAGACCCCCCTCCTAATAACAATGGTTCACCTCCGATGGTGAGACCAAACGGGCAAGCTCCCCGATCAATGGAGGAGTTGTGCCAACCATCTATAGATGGACAGAGCGGACCAATTGCCCCGATTCCAATTCAAGCTACGGATTTTGGTCTTCGACATCACATGATACAACAAGTTCAAAATACTTGTCAATTTCACGGATTACCCAGCGACGATGCCAATAGACATATTGATAAATTTTTGGAAATTACTCAACATATAAAGCAAAATGGGGTCTCAGATGATGCCCTTCGTTTATCTCTTTTCCCATATTCCTTGACGCATCATGCTATCCCATGGTATGATCACCTTCCAAGGAATTCCATTCACTCTTTCAATGATATGATGAGGAAATTTCTCTCAAAAGGTTTATATGTGTGTTTTTAAGGAACGAGATTACAAAATTTGAACAAAAACCGCACGAATCGTTATTCTAGGCATGGGAGCGTTATAAATTGTCCATTGATCGATGTCCAAACCATAACATGCTTTTAGTTACTCAAATTGATACGTTTTACAATGGTTTGACATTAAGTCATCAAGACACCATCAATGCTGCAGCGAGAGGTACTTTTATGCAAAAGACACCGGAAGAATGTTACGAATTGATCGAGAACATGACCGCTCACCACAACCATTGGAACACTTCAGCAACTCAAGACGAGTCTTCTAGAAATATCTCTTCTACTACTACTACCGAGAGTCCCGAAGTTGTTCGACAATTGGAAATGATGAATAAAATTTTTGTAAAGATGATGAGACAAATACAAATGGTCAAATATGTTGATACGAAATGCGGGACTTGTGGTGGTCCCCATTATTTTACCGAGTGCCCAGCCATCGGTGGCTACACTCAAGAGGACGCTTATGCTACTACGGGTAACTATAATTCGGGGGGTAATTCCTACCAACCGCAAGGTGATCGTAATTTACTAAGTTATCGTTCGAATAATTACCTCGGACCACCCAGTTTCAATAAACCGAATGTGCAAAATAATCAAAACCGATACAATCAAAATCAAAATCAAGGGAATTTTCAAGCTCTGAATTATCAAGCTCCGAACAATCAAGGAAGAGGGCAAAACTTCAATCAAGGAAACAATAATTTTCAAGCTCCGAATTTTCAAGCCCCGAATTATCAAGCTTAAGTTGGACCTTTGAATAAGTTAACAAACTACATAAAGAGTAATGAAGCTACTTTGCGAGCTATGCAAACTCACATGACTAACATGAAGACGGAATTGCAAAATGACTTCAAATCTACGATTGATGCAAGAACCAATAAGATAAAAAATCAAAACAATCAAATAATGAACATATTAACTAATATGCAAAATCAAAATTCCTCGGGTTCGGGATCACTTCCTAGTAATACCGTTGCTAACCCGAGAGGAGATGTGAAAGCTATTACCACCAGAAGTGGTGTTGCTTACGATGGACCTTCAATTCTACCTACTCCGTCTCCTCTCCTGAAGGAAGTGGAACGTAAAACCGAGGCGACAAAGAACAGTGTGCAAAATACAAGTTTAGGAAGTACCGTACACGTCCAACCTCTGGTTGTCTAAGACCCGATTTCGGAGCCCAAAGTTGCTCCGAAGCCTAAACCTAAACCGTCGATACCTTATCCTTCGAGGCTTAATGACCAGAAGCTCCGTAAAAAAGATGATAATCTAGCTTTAAAATTTGTTGAAATCTTTCGGGAATTACATTTTGAGCTCAGTTTCGCGGATGCTCTTCTACATATGCCGAAATTTGCTTCTATGTTTAAAAGTCTCTTAAATAATAAAGAAAAATTAACTTAGCTAAAACACCGGTGAATAAGAATTGTTCGGCGGTTATCCTAAAAAAGTTGCCCGAAAAACTTGGAGACCCCGGCAAGTTTCTTATTCCATGCGATTTTCCGGAGATAGTTGAATGCTTAGCCTTGGCCGATCTTGGTGCAAGCATCAACTTGATGCCTCTTTCCATATGGAAGAAGCTCTCACTCCCCGAACTTACTCCTACTCGAATGATTCTTGAACTTGCAGACCGATCGACTACTAGTCCATCCGGAATTGCCGAAGATGTCTTTGTAAAAGTAGGAAAGTTCCATTTTCCGGCCGACTTCGTAGTCGTTGATTATGTTGTTGATCCTCGGGTTCCCTTAATTCTCGGGAGACCCTTTTTGAGGACGACACGTGCTTTGATTGATGTTTATGGTGAAGAATTAACTCTCCGAGTTGATGATGAAGCCATAACCTTTAAAGTTGGTCAAACTTCGAGATACTCCTACAATAATGCTAAATCGGTTAATCGAATCGATGTCATCGACGTTTCATGTGAGGAGTATGCTCAAGAAGTGCTCGGATTTTCGGATAATTCTACGAGTGGCAATCCCACTCCGTCTTTAGATCCTATCCTTTCTACTTCTTTCCCCTCTCTCACTCCTTTTGAAGGAGGTGACTTCATTTTGGAAGAAATAGAAGCTTGTCTTACAAATGATTCAATTCCACCGGGAATTGATGATGCCGACTTTGATTAGGAGGGAGACCTTCTTCTACTCGAGAAGTTATTAAATAATGATCCATCATCTCCTCTCCCTCCGAAAGAACTTCATTTTGAGGAAATTAAAACGATTAAATCTTCTATCGATGATCCTCCGGAGCTTGAGCTCAAGGATTTACCGTCTCATCTTGAATATGCGTTTTTAGAAGGAACCGATAAATTACCCGTCATAATTTCTAAAGAACTAAAAGATGAAGAAAAGGCCGCCCTTTTAAAGGTTCTTAAGTCACACAAACGGGCCATCGCATAGAAAATTTCCGACATTAAGGTATCGACCCTAGTTTTTGTACTCACAAGATCTTAATGGAAGATGACTTTAAACTGGCGGTTCAACATCAAAGAAGGGTGAATCCGAAAATTCATGAGGTTATCAAAAAGGAAGTTATCAAACTCCTTGATGATGGATTGATTTACCCTATCTCTGATAGTCCGTAGGTGAGTCCCGTTCATTGTGTGCCTAAAAAGGGTGGCATGACCGTAGTTGAAAACGAAGATAATGAGTTAATACCCACTAGGTTAGTTACGGGATGGCGCGTTTGTATTGATTACCGAAAGCTTAATGATGCCACTCGTAAAGACCATTTCCCGTTGCCTTTTATGGACCAAATGCTAGAACGTTTAGCAGGGAATGAATACTACTGCTTTTTAGATGGATTTTCCGGATATTTTCAAATTCCCACTGACCCGCAAGACCAAGAGAAGACTCCCTTCACTTGCCCTTATGGGACGTTTGCCTACCGACGTATGCCTTTCGGTTTATGTAATGCTCCAGGCATGTTCCAAAGGTGCATGATGGCCATTTTCCACGACATGATTGAGGAAACAATGGAGGTCTTCTTGGACGATTTCTCGGTCTTCGGGGATTCTTTCTCGTCATGCCTCTCCCATTTAGACAAAATGCTAAAACGGTGCGAGGACACTAATTTAGTTCTAAATTGGGAGAAATGCCATTTTATGGTAAAAGAAGGGATCGTTCTAGGACATAAGATTTCAAAGTCCGGGATTGAGGTCGACAAAGCTAAAGTTGATGTTATAGCTAAACTCCCTCATCTGATTTCCGTCAAAGGCGTTCGAAGTTTCTTATGTCACGCCGGGTTCTATCGTCGATTTTGTAACACCTGCAAAATGGGTCGCAGTGGAAATGATGTTCCGGGAGCGTTACTTCATAATACCATTGCACAAGACATAAGAGAACGACCTCTAAATGAGTCGTTTAAAAATGATACATTGGATTTAATAAATGTTGTTACAAAAGCTTAACGTCTTAACTTGTTCATCCTTGAAAATGTAAAGATTTTAGATCACGACAAATATTTCCAAAATGTAATGCCTCTAAATCTTTATGCAATGACTCCAAAATGATTGACCACCAATGTATCTGTTTGCTCTTGTACTTCATTGACCTGAGAAAAACATGCTTTAAAACGTCAACATAAAGTTGGTGAATTCATAAGTTTGTTTATGTATAAATCAGGACCGCAAGATTACCCCGTGATTATGCAACCTGTGCACCCATCACAAAATGCAATTACGTTTCCCTAAGCTCATGACACTGAAGCTCGACATGTATGAATGTAATATAAACATTGCCACATTGCCCGTGATGATGTTCAACCTGAAACATCTCAAATCTGACATGGTATACATACGTTGGTTCACTCCGTGACACCAGTGAGAGCTACTCACCCGGATGGGGATGTCAATACCAAATAGATCGATTTATAACATTCGCGCTTACAATCCAGTAATTGACAGTTCATGATAGTGGGCTTAGTGGGTTATCGCTACTTAGGCAAACACATAATCAAGTTTAAAATGTCCACTTGCGTCCAAAATGAAATCAAGTATTATATCTCATCGTGAGTTTAACGCCCCGACCCAAAAGGGTAGAAGTATTTAAAATATGGTGTAACATCAAAGGCATACACAATCATAACAAAGCTTAAACAGCTGAAAGTCTTAAATTAAATAACCATATGGAAATAAGTCAACATGGATTAAGGTTACATAAGTTCTCATAGGACAAACACATCAAACGAAATAACCGAAATATGAACGTCTGAAAAGAAAAATCAATTATTATCGAAACTAAGATCTCTAGGGTAAGTGCCACATCAGCATCATAATTTTAAAAGTTAACCCAGCTCCTAGCTTAGTTAATGACGCAGGTAAAGAAAGTGCAGGCTGGCTTAAAAAGCCCAGTGAACAGATATAATAATTGAACACAAAAGGATAACGGAAAACAAAGGATACGATTCCGAGGTACAAAGGATATTACAAAACATGATCTAAGGGAATACAAATATAAGGTAAGACAAAATCAGATGTCAATTAATAGAGTAAGGTGAAGATGTAATAAGAAAAATCAATTCAAGTATAATTACCAAGCCTAAACAAAAATCATTTCATAATAACCATGGAGTCGCTGAGCTCCAAAATGTGAAAGACGTGGAAGAACCAAACATCAGTCACCAAATATCATATATCATAATGTTCATAATCCATCGAAATACAAAACAAATTAGGTGCTTCCTCGCCCCCCTTCAAACAAATTATAATCTTCATAATGCAATATAATATCAAATGGGGGACGGGTAAGAAATCATCACTCACATATGAGTCATTGCCAAAGGTGCATCAATTGGCACGGCCATGTTGCCTCATGGCTAGGAAACAAATAGTGGCCCGGGTCTCAAAATGAAGGGTTCACAGCAAAGTCAATATCAAAAGTTCATTTCAAAGGAATCAATAGGCAAAGGTTCAATGTCAAAGGTTCATAAAATATCAAAGGTAGCATAGCTGGGTTCAAATAGAACATAATTAACAGATCATATAAGAGAACCAAAATAAAAGGCTCAGAGAAAATGTAGCAAATCACATAAGAAATCAAAGATAGAGAGGAATATGTCATGAGAAACCTTAACGATAAGGTCAGAATATCTGTACCTTATTCCGAAGCAAAGCAATAATCAAAGAAAACACCACAGGAATATCAAAATACTCACTCTTGACCGGAACCTAAAGAAATGATGAATTTGATTCAAACATTCATTAAGTTATATACTTTCCCACTTTTAGTAACTTTCCATTTTTAGTAACTTTCTATTTTTTAGTAACTTTCCATTTAGTAAGTTTCTATTTTAGTAACTTTTCCTTTTTACGTAACTTTCCAATTTTTAGTAAGTTTCCAAAAATTAGTAATATTCATTCATTTGAGATTTATTAAGTATTTTGAATAGTTTAGGGACTTAAACTTGCAACCTACAATGTTTAGGGTTAATTATGACAAACTTTCCTATTTAGGGTTTAATTTACAAACTCACCTCATTTCAAGGTTAATGTGTATATATCAAAGTTTTACCATTTTATTCAGATTTATGCCTTCCATTTTCCTGTATACAAGTCATACCCTTAATTTACACAATTTACTTATTTAGCCCTTTTGTTTATTAATTATTTAAAACAATATCTTTACAATTATCAATAATTACAAAAACAAGTCCTTTTAGATTCAAACATGAATAATTCTACTTTATTCATTAAATATAACCAAACCTTCCACTTTTTTTTTTTATCGGAATTACAATTTCAGTCCCTCTATTTTAATTAATTAATTTCTAATTACTTATTATATGTAATTAACCATTTTATCCAAATTAAAATCAATATGAACTTTTTATACACCTCACAAATTATTTTACTACAGAATATAATAAGTATATTAAACATGTTTAAAATAGACCTCATAGTTTTAGAAATTACAAATCACCCCCTTATACTTTAAATACCAAATCGGCTAACTAATAATCATCTTAACACCTAATTAATTTTTCCCCAACATTACCAATTTTTATACAATCATTAGCATTAAAAGAACCTGGAAAAATTATTAAAACCCTAACCCTAATTTTATTTCTTTCCTTTTTCCTTTAATTCGCAATAGGCAAACACAATTAAATCCAAATCAATTATTCGAGCCTCTATAAAAATTATCCAACAATTTTTCTGAGTCATATATGATATAAAAAACCTTAGAAAAGTAAAATCAATTTTTATAAATATTACTAATTGCCGATTACATTAAACTAGGCCAAAATTAGGGTTTCGAACATGTTTTAATTATTTCGACCAAAATAACATGCATGATAATTTTTCTTAAGCATAGAATGAATTAATATGATGAAAAATGAGATACAAAAATACCCTTGATGATCCTTGGTGATTTTTCGAATTATTGACACACGAATTTGTTTTTCGAACCAAATAAATTCCCACGATCGAACCAAGCCTTAAACAATCTTTCCAATATTTTTCCCACGATCCTTGACCTTCAAAACACCTTAGAAAATTCGTGCTAGCTCTGGAAAAATTCTTGTGCCGCCTCTTTGTATTTTAGGGTTTTCGGTGTATTTTGTTTTTAGGATTTAAACAAATAAAATGTATAAAGGATTATAACAAAGTCTTTGGCCGAATTTTGGGCCTTCAAAAATGACTAAATCAGATAATAAAACTTGCATAATTATTTTGTAATTATCCTTATTTTATTTTATTTAATTTGTAAAGTATAAATACATAAATATTAATATTTTCGGCTAAAATACATATGCATAAGTATTAATTATTTTTCTTATATAATATAAGGTATTTTAATCTTACATAAATTTCATAATTGTCATATGTTGTATTTTTATAATTTCTAGAATTAAAATGAAATTTATGCATGCTTTTATGAAATTTTCTTGCATTAGGGGTATTTTGGTAATTTTACACTTGTTGAGATTTTTAGGTTTTACAACTTCTTCCCCTCTAAAAAAAAATTTTCGTCCTCGAAAATTGAAATGAACCGGAATGAAAACGAAATGAGAACGAAACGAAAAACATAACCGACTAGACAAAGGAAATGAGGATAACTTGCTGCAATAGACTCTTCGGTCTCCCAGGTGCTCACGCTCTGGGTGTTCTTCCAAAAGAATCTGCACAAAAAGGAATAACTTTGTTTTCATGACTCTCTCTTGCCGATTCCGAATGGGATTCAGGTTCCTGGACAAAGACATTTCTGGCTGAAATTGATCAAATGGATAAAGATGCGAAAATGCAATGGAGATAATGGTATCCTCCCTCAAAAGGATACATGAAAGACAATTCGTGACGTGCGATAACTGCGAGGAAGCGCAAGACGTTTCGAAACTTCTCCTATACGTTCCAAAATCTAAATGGACCGATGAATCGACGGACTGAAGCTTGCCTTGATCCCAAAACGTTTAACTCCCTGAATGGCGAAACCTTCAGAAATACACGATCTCCAACTTGAAACTCTAAGTCACGTCGATGCTTATCAGCATAACTCTTCTGTCGCGATCTAGCCTCTTTCAGCTTCTCCTTAGCAACAGCCACTTTCTCATTAGTAATCTCGATGAGCTCCGGACCTTCAATCAAACGTTCACCTACTTCATCCCAGCAAATAGGTGCTCGACATTTTCTACCATACAAAAGCTCGAAAGGTGCTGCCTTGATGCTAGCATGCCAACTATTATTGTAGGCAAACTCCACCAAGCACAAATATTCATCCCAACTACCTGTCCATTCTAAAGCACAAGCCCTCAACATATCTTCCAAAGTCTGAATGGTCCTCTCTGACTGACCATCGGTTTGAGGATGAAATGCTGTACTGAACTTAAGACGAGTTCCCCAAGCTTTCTGTAATCCTTTCCAAAAACGAGACGTAAACTTCGGATCTCTGTCGGACACAATAGAAGTCGGTGTACCATGCAGTCTAACGATTTCCTGTCGAAAAATCTCCGCCAACTTACTAATACCATAGTTCTTCCGAATGGGGTAAGAAATGAGAGGATCTTGGGTAGCAATACAAAAACCACCCAAATCGCATCATGTCTTTTCTAAGTAATAGGCAACAGTAACGTAATGCATGGATATCTAAATCCCAGTCAACATAGGGAATTCTCCAACGGCTGTACATCAAACCCACTGCCCCTCTGATGTTCAATTTTGTCCTGCTGAACTAGTAATACATTTGGATAAAACGTAGCCAAATCTTGCTTATGCCGATCCACCAAAAGTACTGTTTCAAAATCTCTGTCATTGGTGAACCTGGATGAATAGTAATTGGTGAACTATGAAGCTTTCGGTCATAACCTTCTCGCGGAAGTGCCTGATCATTAGGGAACACATAGCCTATCTTACACACCACACATCACCATCATCTTCAACAATGAACTCAGTATGTTTACCGTCTTCAACATTTTCACAATAGGCCTCATAATCACCGTCGTCCCTTTGAGGCTTCTTGATATGTAGCATGTGGTTAGACTCTATCCTCAAACTTGCAAAATAGCACCAGAACTCGCGTATATAGCTCAACTCCAAACGTCTAAATACGAAAGGATTATGGAATCAAAACAAGCTATCATCCCAGATTTTCAACTAAGTGCGTCGGCAACCACATTAGCCTTGCCCGGATGGTACTGGATGTTAGTGTCATAATCTTTCAAAAGTTCCAACCATCTTCTCTGTCTCATGTTAAGTTCTCGCTGAGTAAAAATATATTTGAGACTCTTATGATCTGTAAATATATCAACAAGCTTCACCTATACAATAGTGTTCTCCATGATCTTCAATGCAAGCAACCACGGCAGCATAATCAAGATCATGGGTGATATCATTTACTTCATAAGGTTTCAGCTGCTTGAAGCGTAGGCGATTCACTTCCCAGGTGCATCAAATACCACAACCCAAACATTTCCTTCGATGCAATCACTGTATATCTGAAAACCACCGGAACCTGATGGAAGAGTCAATATCGGAGCAGACACCAATCTCCGTTTCAATTCCTCAAAACTCTCCTGACGCTCATCCGTCCACACAAACTTCTCACCCTTTCTCATCAGCTGGGTAAGAGGTAAAGCTAATCGGGAGAAACCCTCAACAAAACGTCGGTAATAGCCAGCAAGCCCCAGAAAACTTCTCACCTCCGTCACCGTAGTAGGTCTCGGCCATTTGGTGATAGCCTCAACCTTTGATGGATCCATAATGATGCCGTCTGCAGATACAATATGACCAAGGAAAGCGACTTGCTGTAACCAGAACTCGCACTTCGAAAACTTCGCATACAACTTCTTCTGTCTAAGAATCTCTAACACAATCCGTAGATGTCGCTCATGCTCTTCTTCAGACTTGGAGTAAACGAGGATGTCGTCGATGAAAACAATAACGAACTTATCAAGGTACTCGTGGAAAATACGGTTCATCAAATCCATAAACACGGCAGGAGCATTAGTCAGACCGAAGGGCATAACCAAGAACTCGTAGTGGCCATAACGCGTACGAAAAGCAGTCTTAGAAATATCCTGCTCTCTCACACGAAGCTGGTGATAACCAGATCGCAGATCAATCTTAGAAAAATATTTGGCCCCTTGCAGTTGGTCAAACAAATCGTCGATTCGCGGAAGAGGATAGCGGTTACGAATCGTAATACGGTTGAGTTCGCGGTAATCAATACACAAGCGCATGCTCCCATCCTTCTTCTTAACAAATAAGACCGGTGCACCCCAAGGCGAAACACTGGGTCTAATAAAGCCATTCTCCAACATCTCTTGTAACTGCTCCTTTAACTCCTTCAATTCAATAGGTGCCATACGATACGGAGCCTTTGAGATAGGTTCAGCACCGAGAATTAACTCAATGCCAAATTCAATCTCTCTAGCCGGAGGAAGTCCAGGAAGTTCATCGGGAAAAACATCAGCGAATTCACGAACAACAGAAAGATTTTCAATATTAGGACTCTCCAAAGATGTGTCCATAACAGAAGCCAAAAAACCTTGGCACCCATGAGAAATCAAGGTACGTGCCTTCATAGCAGAGATGAGCTTAACGGACTTAAGCGGTGAGGAACCATGATAAACAAATTCAGGTTGGCGAACGTTACCAAAGATCACAGTCCTAGCATAGCAGTCAATGGTAGCTCGATGAGAAGCCAACCAATCCATGCCAAGAATCACATCAAAAGTGAACTTAGGGATGGAAGTAAATTTGACAGTCGATACGATCATCATACGTAGGGGCAGTTAATCATATTATGGTCAATAAGTTCATGGTTCTTCATTGGGTGAAATGTTTACACGTTCAAATTATGGTGTAGGAGATTCATATTAAGTTTCTTAGCAAAAGTGGTAGATATAATAGAATGTGTAGCCCCAGTATAAAATAAAATGAAGACAGTATGATCATCAATGTAGAGAATACCGGTAATAGTACCTGAAGTCTTGGCCGCTTGATCACGAGTCGTAGCATAAACCCGTCCTATAGTAGGAGGTAGTCTAGCAAAATCCGTTCGCATACTCTGCTTCTGCTTCCCTTGGGGACAATCCTTCACCTTATGTTGAGTAGACCCGCAAGTAAAACACCCCCCAGTAGCCTTATAACAAACACCCGGATGAGGCTTTCCACAGGTAGTCCAAAGAGGTGGAGGAGACAAATGACATCCTATTTTGAGAACTTAGATCACCAATGACATCATCATCCGAATACCAGTAAATTCGCAGGACGAATACGATCATCAAAACGGAGAGGGCAGTTAACATATTCATGGTCAATAAGCATATGGTTCTTCATTGGGGTTGAAATGATTACACGTTTACCATTTGAACGATCGAGTAAACGATTAGCAAACGAAAACAAGATAGGTTACGGAAGAGAGTTACGCAGAAGGAACCTAATGTCTACCCAATCCTCACAGGTCATAGCCTAAGCTCTAAGGTCATTACCCGGATCATGGCGCAGTGGAAGCGTGGTGGGCCCATAACCCACAGGTCCCAGGATCGAAACCTGGCTCTGATACCATAAATTGTAACGCCCCGACCCTAAAGGGTAGACGTATTACAAATATGGTGTGACATCAAAGGCATACATAATCATAACACAAGCATAAACAGCAGAAGTCTCAATAAATGCCAAAGGAAAATAAGTCAACATGACTTAAGGTACATAAGTTCTTAAAAGACAAGGTCATACCAACTGAAATAACACATATTTACGATGTCTCACGAAAAGTAACAAAATCATATATCAAAAACTAGATCTTAGGGTAGTCCACACCAGCACTCATATCCCGGAAAGCAACCCAAAGCTCCTAGTTAAACCTGCGTTGGAAAAGAAAGGCGGATGAGCTTACAAAGCCCGGTGAACAGATATTTATAATCGAACGCAAAAGATTACGGAAAATCAAAGGATTAACAATACAAGTGCAAAGGATATCACAAAGTCTTGATCAAAGGAATACAAATATAAGGTAAGACAATCAGAAGTCAATTCATAGTGTAAGGTAAGATGAATCAGAAAATCGAATCAAGTCCAATTACCAAGCCCAAACAAATCATATCATAGTAACCATGGAGTCATGAGCTCCAAATTGTTGTGAAAGACGTGGAATGCACCCAAACATCAGTCACCAAATATCCATATATCATAATGTCATAATCCATCGAATACAAAACAAATCTAGGATGCATCCATACGCCCCTTAAACAAATAATAATCTCCATAAGGCGCTTATAATAGCAACTGGGGGAGGCGTGAGAAATCACTCACCAAACACATGAGTCATGCCAAAGGTGCATCAATGACACGGCCATGTTACCTTCATGGCTAGGAAACAAAGTGGCTCGGGTCTCAAACTGAAGGGTTCAAAGCAAGGTATATCAATGTTCATTCAAAGGGATCATAGCAAAGGTTCAATGTCAAAGGTTCAAATATCAAAGGTAGCATAGCAGGGTTCAAATAGAACATAATAACAGATCATATAAGAGAGCCAAAATAAAAGGCTCAGAGCAAATGTAGCAAATCACATAAGTAATCAAAGATAGAGAGGAATATGTCATGAGAAACCTTAACGATAAGGTCAGAATATCTGTACCTTATTCCGAAGCAAAGCAATAATCAAAGAAAACACCACAGGAATTCAAAATCACTCCCTCTTGACCGAACCTAAAGAAATGATAAATTCGAATTACAAACCATTCATTTAAGTTATACTTTCTATTTTTAGTAACTTTCCATTTTTAGTAACTTTCCATTTTTAGTAACTTTCCATTTTTAGTAAGTTTCCAAATTAGTAATATTCCATCTTTTGAGATTTCTTTATGTATTTTGAATAGTTTAGGGGACTTAACATGTCAACCTTACAAGACAGTTTAGGGTTAAAATATGACAAACTTTCCATTTTTAGGGTTTAATATACAAAATCAACAATTTTCAAGGTTAAAAGTGTAAATATCAAAGTTTCACATTTTATTCAGATTATACCTTCCATTTTCTGTATTTACAAGTCAAACCCTTAATTTATACAATTTACATATTTAGCCCTTTTTGTTTATTAATTATTTAAACAATATCTTTAATTATCCATAATTACAAAACAAGCCCTTATAGATTCAATTATGACAAAATCATACTTTATACATTAAATACTAACCAAACCTTATACTTTTCAGAATTTACAATTTCAGTCCCTCTATTTTAATTAATTAATTTCTAATTACTTATTATATGTAATTAACCATTTTAATCCAAAATAATATCAATATGACATTTTATACCCCCCAACTTATTTTATACAGAATATATTAAATATAATAACATGTCTAAAACAGACCCCATAGTTTCAGAAATTACAAAACAAGTCCTTATACTTTTAAATAGCAAATCGGATAACAAATAAATCACTAAAACCCTAATTAAATTTTTCCCAATCACAAACATAATTATTTCCCAATCATTGGCATTAAATGCACCTGGAAAAATTATCAAAACCCTAACCCTAATTTTATTTCTTTCCTTTTTCCTTTAATTCGAAATCGGCAAACAATGATAAATCCCCAATAATTATTCGAATCCTTCCTAAATTTTTCCAACAATTTATCTGAGTTATATGTGATATGAAAAACCTTAGAAAAATATAAAATCAATTGTACAAATATTATTTGTGCCGATTTCATAATTAGCTAAAAATTAGGGTTTCGAACATGTTTTAATTTATAAAATCAAAATAACATGCATGATAATTTTTCTCATGCATAGAACGAATTAATATGATGAAAATTGAGATACAAAAATACCTTTGATGATTCTTGATGATTTAATGAATTATTGAACCCGGTTGCTTAATTCGAACCCAAAACAAATACCACAATCGAACCAAGCACTTTACAATCTTCCCACTATTTTTCCCACAATCCTTGACCTTCAAATCACCTTAGAAAAATCGTCCTTGCCTTGGAAAAATTTTGTGCCGCCTCTTTTGATTTTAGGGTTTTCGGTGAGTTTTCTTTTTAGGTTTAATAAAATGAAATGCATATAGGATATACTTAGAGGATTTTGGCCGATTTATGGGCCTTTTTAAAAAGATAAAATCTGATTTTAAACTTGCATAAATTATTTTATAATTATCCTATTTTATTTTATATTTAATTTGCATTATATAAATACATTATTATTAATATTTTCGGCAAACATATATATACATAATTATTAATTCTTTTTCTTACATAATATAAAGTATTTTAATCTTACAAAAATTTCATAATTGCCATATGTTGTATTTTCATAATTTCTAACATTTAAATGAATTTTATTTAAGCTTTTATGTACTTTTCTTGCATTAGGGGTATTTTGGTAATTTTACACTTGTTGAGATTTTTAGGTTTTACAACTTCTTCCCCTCTAAAAAAAAATTTCGTCCTCGAAAATTGAAATGAACCGGAATGAAAACGAAATGAGAACGAAACGAAAACATACCGAACTAGACAAAGAAATGAGGATAACTAGCTCGCATAGACTCTTCGGTCTCCCAGGTAGCCTCACGCTCTGGGTGATTCTTCCAAAGAATCTTCACAAAAGGAATAACTTTGTTTCTCATGACTCTCTCTTGACGATCCAGAATGGATTCAGGTTCCTCGGACAAAGACATATCAGGCTGAATCTGATCAAAAGGATAAGATGCGACATGCAATGGATGATAATGGTATCCCCTCAAAAGAGATACATGAAAGACATCGTGAACGTGCGATAACTGCGGAGGAAGCGCCAGACGATACGAAACCTCTCCAATACGTTCCAAAATCTCAAACGGACCAATGAATCGAGGACTGAGCTTGCCCTTGATCCCAAAACGTTTAACTCCTCTGAATGGCGAAACCTTCAGAAATACACGATCTCCAACTTGAAACTCTAAGTCACGTCGATGCTTATCAGCATAACTCTTCTGTCGCGATCTAGCCTCTTTCAATTTCTCCTTAGCAACAGCCACTTTCTCATTAGTAATCTCGATGAGCTCCGGACCTTCAATCAAACGCTCACCTACTTCATCCCAACAAATAGGTGCTCGACATTTTCTACCATACAAAAGCTCGAAAGGTGCAGCCTTGATGCTAGCATGCCAACTATTATTGTAGGCAAACTCCACCAAGCACAAATATTCATCCCAGCTACCTGTCCATTCCAAAGCACAAGCCCTCAACATATCTTCTAAAGTCAAATGGACCTCTCTGACTGTCCCTCGGTCCTGAGGATGAAATGCTGTACTAACTTAAGACGATTTCCCAGGCTTTCTTAATCTTTCCAAAAATGTACGTAACTTCGAAACTCTGTTGGACCACAATAGAAGTCGTAGTCCCATGCCATGTCTAACGATTTCCTGTTGAAAAATCTCCGCCAACTTACTAATACCATAGTTCTTCCGAATGGGTAAGAAATGAGCAGACTTGGTTAGCCGATCAACAACCACCCAAATCGCATCATGTCTTTTCTGAGTAGTAGGCAAACCAGTAACGAAATCCATGGAAATCTCATCCCATTTCCACATAGGAATCTCCAACGGCTGTAACAAACTCCTAGCACTCTGATGAACAATTTTGACCTGCTGACAAAGCCATACATTTGGAAACAAACATAACACATCTTGCTTCATGCCGTTCCACCAAAAGTACTGTTTCAAATCTCTGTACATTTTGGTTGAACCTGGATGAATAGTAAATGGAGAACTATGAGCTTCCGTCATAACCTTCTCGCGAAGTGTCTGATCATTTGGAACACATAGCCTATCTTCAGGCCACACAACACAGTCAACATCACACTGAACCAGTATGTTTACCGTCTTCAACATTCGCACAATAGCCCACAACTCATCCTTCGACCTTGACCTTCTTTGATCTGTAGCAATGAGGTTAGACTCTATCCTCATACTCTCCTCCAATAGCCCACCAGAACCGATCTTAACACATAGTTCAACATCAAGACGCTCTAAAACATGAGGAACATGGAATCAAACAAGCTATCATCCCAGATTTCGACTAAGTTCTTCTTCAACCACATAGCCTTTCCCGGATGGTAACTGGAAGTTAGTGTCGTAATCTTAGAAGTATCCAACCCTCTTCACATCTCAATTCATCTCGTGCTGAGTAAAAAATATATTAGAAGACTCTTATAGATCTTAAATATATCACAAGCTTCACCATACAGATAGTGTCTCCAGATCTTCAATGCAAAAACCACGGCAGCTAACTCAAGATCATGGGTTGGATAATTTACTTCATAAGGCTTCAGCTGTCTTGAAGCGTAGGCGATCACCTTCCCATGTTGCATCAAAACACAACCCAAACCTTTCTTCGATGCATCACTGTATATCTGAAAACCACCGGAACCTGATGGAAGAGTCAATATCGGAGCAGACACCAATCTCCGTTTCAATTCCTCAAAACTCTCCTGACGCTCATCCGTCCACACAAACTTCTCACCCTTTCTCATTAGCTGGGTAAGAGGTAAAGCTAATCGGGAGAAACCCTCAACAAAACGTCGGTAATAGCCAGCAAGCCCCAGAAAACTTCTCACCTCCGTCACCGTAGTAGGTCTCGGCCATTTGGTGATAGCCTCAACCTTTGATGGATCCATAATGATGCCGTCTACAGATACAATATGACCAAGGAAAGCGACTTGCTGTAACCAGAACTCGCACTTCGAAAACTTCGCATACAACTTCTTCTGTCTAAGAATCTCCAACACAATCCGTAGATGTCGCTCATGTTCTTCTTCAGACTTGGAGTAAACGAGGATGTCGTCGATGAAAACAATAACGAACTTATCAAGGTACTCGTGGAAAATACGGTTCATCAAATCCATAAACACGGCAGGAGCATTAGTCAGACCGAAGGGCATAACCAAGAACTCGTAGTGGCCATAACGCGTACGAAAAGCAGTCTTAGAAATATCCTGCTCTCTCACACGAAGCTGATGATAACCAGATCGCAGATCAATCTTAGAAAAATATTTGGCCCCTTGCAGTTTGTAAAACCTAAAAATCTCAACAAGTGTAAAATTACCAAAATACCCCTAATGCAAGAAAAATTCATAAAAGCATGCATAAATTTCAATTTAATTCTAGAAATTATGAAAATACAACATATGAAAATTATGAAATTTATGTAAGATAAAAATACTTTATATTATATAAGAAAAAGAATTAATAATTATGTATATATATGTTTGCCGAAAATATTTATAATAATGTATTTATACTTATGTATATATATATATATTAGCCGAATTAATTATATTTATTTATGTATACATTACAATTAAATTAAATAAATTAGGATAATAACAAAATAAATTGGGCAAGATTAAAAATCTGATTTAGTTTATTTGAAAGCCCCATAATTCGGCCAAAATACCTATTATATTTCTTTTATGCATTTTATTTTGTTAAACCTAAAAACAAAACATACGAAAACCCTAAAAACAAAAAGGAGGCGGCATCAAAATTTTTCAAGGGCTAGGACTATTTTTCTAAGGTGTTTTGGAGATCAAAGAAGGTGGGAAAAATAGTGGGAAGATTGTGGATTGCTTGGTTCGATCGTGGTAATCGTTTGGTTCGAAATAAACTCAACCGAGTATTATAAATTCATCAAATCATCAAGGATCATCAAGGGTATTTTTGTATCTCATTTTTCATCATTCTAATTCATAATATACATAGGAAAAATATCCATGCATGTTATATTGATCGTATGAATTAAAACAAATTAGAAACCCTAATTTCGAAATAATTATGAAATCGGCAAAATAAGGTTTGTACACTTGATTTTATATTTTTATAAGGTTGTATATATCATATGTAACTCAGATAAATTGTTGGAAAAATTTAGAAGAGATTCGAAAATTTAATTGGGGGTTTTCTTTGATTGCCGAATTTGCGAATAAAGGGGAAAAGGAAAGAAAAAGGTTTAAACAAATTAGGGTTAAGGTTTTGCTAATTTTTCCAGGTTCATTTAATGCTAATGATTGGGTAATAATTGTGTTTGTGGTTGTGAAAAATCAAATTAGGGTTTTGTGGATTTATTTAATTAGTCGATTTGGATTTTAAAGTATAAAGGGGTGATTTGTAATTTCTGAAACTATGAGGTCTGTTTTAAACATGTTATTATACTTATTATAATCTGTATAAAATAAGTTGGGGGGTATAAAGTGTCATTTTGATATTATTTTTGGATTAAAATGGTTAATTATATATAATAAGTAATTAGAAATTAATTAATTAAAAGGGCTAAATATGTAAATTGTGTAAATTAAGGGTTTGACTTGTAAATATAGAAAATGGAAGGTATAATCTGAATAAAATGTGAAACTTTGATATTTACACTTTTAACCTTGAAAATTGTTGATTTTGTATATTAAACCCTAAAATATGGAAAGTTGTCATATTTAACCCTAAACTTGTAAGGTTGACATGTTAAGTCCCTAAACTATTCAAAATACTTAATAGAATCTCAAATGATGAATATTACTAATTTTGGAAACTTACTAAAAATGGAAAGTTACTAAAAATGGAAAGTTACTAAAAATAAACGTTATCATTACTCATTAAATCAACATTTTGTCCTTCTTTCAAAACTTTAGCTTGATCCTTATATCTTTTAAGCTCAGCAGTTAAAGTATCATTGTCACTTTTATTGTCCAGATTTATCTTGATACAATTAGCAACTTGGGTTTTCAGTTGTTCAATCACAGATAATATCAGTGCATCTTGTTGTGCAGAAGAATCAAAATTCTGAACAACTGCCTGTTGTGATTCAATCACATACTGAGAATAAGGAATGATATTGCTATCACTGGTTATTTCAGTCTCTGAATGGTTCACAACATTCGACTGTTCAGAAGACGGCATCGCCTGCACAGCTTGATTAATCATATTATTATTCACATTATCATGATTGTGTACCTCAGCGAGAGCATCTGAACCATAATGAGATAAATTCGCCATGAGAGCAACTTTGGCAGTGTTAAGTTCATCACAATCAGAGTCATATGCATCCAAATCATCAGCTTGATAAGCAGCATTGTGAGTAATGACAGTCTGTGTGGCTTGACCTTCAGGAATATTTAGATCTGCCAAAAATGCTAGTTCCTCCTCATTTAGAATTTACCATTGCCTGAGCTTGTAACAGAACACTTCCTCCTTAAACATGAATCATCCGTTTTCTCTTGGGTTTAGTGCAACTATTGACATATGGCCTTGCCCATTTGCATTTAGCAAATAACAGTCCTTTGTTTCCTATAATTGGCTTCACTTGCTCCTGGAGTGTATGTCCTTGTAGCACTCGCAGCTAACGAAGTTTGCTTCTCCTGAATTGGTTGTAAAGTTACTCTTCCTCAATATTAATGGTAGCTTGTTGCAAGGTGACGAATTTCCTCCAGCTGTTATAGTAGTGGATAACAACCAGCATTCAAGAAAGACACATTAATTAATGCATCAATGGGATCATCACCTATTTTTGGAACACTAGAACAAATTAGACCCAAGTCCTGGTTGGAAAATTCAGTTGTTGTTCACTGAGGGTAGCATATTCAATGAGGATGGATTGATAATGGAGAATAATGATGTAGGTGAATTGATGATTGATAATCCATTAAATGGATAAGTGATTGAAAGAGGTGTTAATGATTGATGAGTTGAGTATTATTGAGACTGATAAGGTGATCTATACTGTGGAGACTGATATGGTGAAACTTGTTGTTGAAATTGAGTGTTTTGGTAAAAGTTTTGATGAGTTTGATAAGGAGACTGGGTCATCTGATGGGTTGCAACCAAAGCAAGCGGATCTGAGTTGCGTTCATGCATTAAACGAACCTCATTTGCATGAAATTCATGTTGTCCCAAATAAGCATGAAGCTGATCAATGTAGATGAATGCAAAACCGAACATTTGACATATGTCACAAATTTGCTCCACTCAGGAGGAAGAGTATTCAAAAACTTGGCGTTCACTTGAAATTGTTCCAGTTTCATATGGTAGATGTTCATATCATTGAGTAGTAGTGAAAATCTCAAGTAGAAATCACGTAGTGTTTCTCCCTTCTTATAAACAAACTTATCGAATTCATCATAAAGCTTACACTCCTTTTCTTGTTTCGTCAATGAAGTTCCTTGCATGAGAAGTTGAATTCTTTCCCAAAGTTCCTTGGCGACTTTATGATTGCTAACCAATGCATAGACCTCAGGTGGTAGTCCTTGGAGAATGATATTACTAGCCTTGATATCACAATCAGTTTGAATTGCTTCCGTAGCAGATAATTCAGAATATTTCTTTGGTCTTGTCACTCCATTTTCCTCAATTGAAGGCCAAATGAGTGGACCATTTTCAATGGATTCATGGATCATTCGTCCATGTTGTCTATTCAACATGTATAGCTCCATTCTGCTTTTCCAAGAATCATACATATCGTTTTCCAACATGGGTGGACGATTGTCAGCACCCAACAGAATTGATTTGTCGGCAAGAGTCATCATTGAGAAATTTGTATGTTAAAAGATTATTGTCGGATCGAACGGTGGTAGAAAGAAATTGTGTTTGATTAAGGTGTCTCTTAAGTGTTTGAATTCTTGAAACTACACGGGATTTTACAATTCTTGACAAAACCGGGAAAACAATTTAATGTTTCACGGGATTTTACAAGTCAAAGAAATAAACCGTATAATTTTGAAATTTGAGTTTTTCGGTTTCAATTAAATTTGACTAGTTCGGTTCACACTGGAAAATGACTAGTTCGGTTCTCAAGGAAAAATGACTAGTTCGGTTCTCAAAGAAAATGACTAGTTCGGTTCTCAAAGGAAATTGACTAGTTCGGTTCTCAAAGGAAATTGACTAGTTCTATTCTCAAAGAAAATGACTAGTTCAGTTCTCAAAGGATATTGACTAGTTCGGTTCTCAAAGAAAATGACCAGTTCGGTTCTAACTGAAGTGACTAGATCGGTTCCAACTGAGACGAGACCAACTTTTTCAAAACTCAAAAAGACACGTTTTGGACGATTGTTTTTCAAAAAAATTTGTACCAAAAGTGTTACAAAGTTTATAGGGACAAGAAAAATGAAAACTTTAAGGGTTTTAAGCTGAAAATTTTAAAATCAAGATTTTGACCTATATAAAGCTAATGGACACAAATGACCAAAACTAAGAGATTTTTAATGAATCTAAGCACACACACCTATATCCAATGATATTAGATCAAAGCTACATATGTAGATGATCTTTTAGTGTGGAAGTTAAGCTTAGAAAACAACAAAAAAATAAAAAATGATGGGTTTTTGGAAGAAAAACTCACGAACCAAAAAAAAGAAAAACTAAACACAAAATCTAAGCACACCACTCCATGGCTCTTGATACCAATTGTAGAATAATCATATAACATACATGGAAAGAGGAGGAAAGTTGTTTTAGTGAGAGAAAGAGGGTTGGATGAACACTTAGAGAGAGAAAGTAAACTTGTAATATTATGTGTGAAAAATGAACAACCAACCACCTCTCCAAGGCATGGAGAGGTGTTTATATACTTACAAGGGGTGGATGGGCCTTGGCTTAATGGACTTATCCATGGGCCTTGGACTAACTACCTATGTAAGTTTCCAAAAATTACTTAACGAGCTAACGACAGTTATCTATGGAGTGACTAACACTTTCCTAGGAATTTCGTATTCCTAACAGAGATGGTTTTGGATGGGTGAGGATTAATTGATGAAAGGTCAATGAAATCGGTTCTAGGTATTTTTCTTGGAGGATTTTAGGTGGAAGATTTAGCACTTGAATCCATGAAGATGATGATCAAGGAGAGGTTTCGGAGCTGGTTGTTTTCAGGTTTAGAAGGTGATGACAAGCTCTAACTAAGGTCAAAATTTATATACAAAAGGCATGCAAAATATTAAATGACTAAGCCACTAACTTTTCTCTAAATTCAATCATTAGGACCCATTTTTAAGTCAAACAAGAAAGAACCAGGTATAGGGCTATCTTAAGACAAGTCTAACTAACATATTTATGAACTTAGATTAAAAAGCTAACACCTAAAAACGAGCATATGCTCTCTGAAGAACTGGCATGCCCGGTTCCATTGGTTCGATAGAACCGGAAGCAGCAGCTTTAGTTCCTAATTTTCTAAAATTTCTAGTAGAGATCTCTGATTTTCTTCTTTATTTCTTGATCAAATGCGAGTACTAGATCATCCTAGGGCTTATGTGAAAAGCATAATATTCTAATCCAAAGGTAATTCTATTAAACCAAACGCTCCTTAATGAAATAAGCGAAGAGCACAAACCATAAGCGATTATCCATACATCTTGAACATTTTAGTCTAGGACATAGCATACAAATATCTAAACATATAAAAAGTGACAAGAGAAATAATTCATTAGTTTACATGTACCAAATAGTTTAAACCAAACACTTCCTTTCGACACATACCCTTTGTGGCACACCCTTACTTCTTCTTCCCTAGGTTGGAGAGGAAATGGCCAAAGCACTTGAACATTCCCTTAGTTTGCTTGAATTCCGGAGACTCTCTTCCTTCGATGGGTAGAAGTTGATCAATGTAGGTAATAGGATTAAGCGTGTAGTTGTTCACCGGATTATTTTCTTCTTCTTCTTGATAAGGAGTGGGAGAGGGTGACTCGGAAGACTCCGTAAGAGTTGGAGTTTGAGGGTGAGGTCTTTTTCCTTTGGGAATTATCCTAAAAACTCGCCTTTCGGAGAGAGGAATCATCACGTGATCCACAAGATAGTGGTTGTCTGTGATAGCAAAAGGATGAGAGATGCGAACATGCTCAAAGAGGCGAGTGAGAAGCATTCCATACGGAAGTTTCATAATGTCACTCTTGGTCACACTTTCCATTCTTTTGGTAATGTAGTAGGCAAGATTGAAAGGTTTTCCGATAGTGAGACAATAGAGCATGTAGCAGAGACAAGCATTAGGGTGATCCTTGTTTCCTGAGAGACTTATGACATTCTCACTAAGGATTGTTTCCCATTTCTTGATATTGACTTTTAGTTCGGGAATGACCATTTGGAAAGGATCAAGGGTAGTGGGTACTCCTTTGACCTTGCAAGTCTTACCCAGAGGTCTTTCATAGAATTAAGAGTCACGGATCAACACGAAATCCTCATAGGGAGGTGGATAGATGTCGGGATTTGAATCAACACCGTTTGGTAGAGATGAGATGGGCCTATCGGGGGTGAACAGACAAACACCTTGAAAAGGAACACGAAAAATACGAGCAAACTCCTCGAGTCGAAGAGAAAATTCAACATTTAGAATGATAAAGGCCATAAAGAGGGTTCCATTCAAGTTTTGAATGAGGCGGACACTTTTGTAGAACTCAAGAACGAACACCGGGCAAATTTGTTCGTTGATATCGAGTTGACAATCAAATTTGATAGCTGCGAAAGTTTGGCGAAGGTTGGGTTGGTCTTCTAGATAGGAGGGGTCAGTAACGCGACCTTCATGGAAGAATCGACGTTCAATAATTTTGTAGATTTCTCTCTCTTGTTCGTTAAGGGCTTCGGTTCGGTGGTACTTGGGAATGCAAAAGGCGGTGTCGTGGTGATCGACGTGGATGGATTTCGGCATAGTGATCCTAGAAAATAAGACCAAAAGTAAATTAAACAAGGCTATTCTGATTAAATTATTCGTAAGAACATATAAACTCGAATCGTCGAAACTAGTCTTATAAATTAGTGTTATTATACTTCCTTTCTATTTAAGGATAACTAATTTTTACGGTTCTTAACAATGTCAAAAACATATTGATTGATATTCCCTTTGAATTTTTTTTATTTTTTTGAAGAAGTTTCGACAACGAGTTTATATGCATGAGCCGTTTTTCTAACGAGAGTCGAGATGCAATTCCTAACTAATGTTATCTTATATGTTTAATTACGTTAAATTCATCGATGAATTGAGTTTTTTAAATTAAGAGCCCTAGAACTGAAAAGAAAATAAACCAAGGTTTAAATCTAAGATATGAATTAGGATTATTACTTACAAAGAGATGATTTGCACGTTTTAGAAGATGATTATTTCGAAAAATTGGTTAAGGATGGTGCAGTTCGACAATGGTGGTTTTTTTAGAAGAGAGATTTTGAAGCAGTGCGATGATAAAAAAGGGACGAGTATCTTTTACTATCAGATCCCCGGTTCCGCCGGTTCTGTTGGTCAAATGGAACCGGCTTTGCTAGTCGATGGTACCAGTGAGGGTTAAAAACGAAAAATATTTTATAAGAATTTCTTTTCTTTTTATTTATGTAATGTATTTTTTATTAATAGTTTTTGTGATGGCAAAAGTTTATATACCATTAATTTTTTTGATTTATTTCACGAGATGCGGGGTGTGATGGAATGAAATAATATGAAGAGCGAGACAAGTCTTAATCAAAGAAACAAAGAAAATACATTACATATATTTTATTTCAACGCATAATGTGATACACGATATGGGAAATACAATGGTAATATAAGCGGCTAAAATGAAAAACACATCTCCATGCGAGAACTTATAGATTGGATAGAGGAGCACGAGTAGCGAGATGATAATGACGATCATGACAGAGCTTAGAATTTCCAAAAGAGTATCCATGAATGGTGTTGATCGGTGAATCTTTGAGTGAGAGTGAAAATGAAGTGGTTTGATTTTTGAAATGGGTGAGAGTGAGAGGAGTTTAAAAAGAAGGTGTGCCGTTGATTTTATGAGAGAGTGTGAGAAATATTTGAATTTTGAATGAGTAGATTTAATACCCGCAATATCGTGTTTAGATAGCATAACTTTGATGAGAAGCAAATTATTTGAAGAAGTTCTAATGAAGAAGTTGTCGAGGTGTGCTAGACCCAAACATTGAAATCACATTTAGAGAAATAACATAAAGCACATAGTATATTACAATTAATTCAAAGACAAAATATAATGCAACTAGATTTAGAGAAGATGGGGAATTGTGTACCTTTTCGCAATTTAAGTTCAAAGGAGACAATCATGACCCGATGTAGGTTGCAAAATTATATTATTTTTATTTATATTTTTTTTTTGAGAACCGTAAAGGATTTTTAATTTTGATCTTTTAAAGTTTAGCCCACTATTTTATTTTAAGCCCAAAGAATACAAATATATTTTTTTTGAGAAATTTAACAGATCTCGCGGTTCCTTTGGCTAAGCCTGGCCGGTTCCATTCTATCCATGGAACTAGTGAAACCGGCTTATTGGGCCAGGTCCAAATTTCGGCCCAGTCTAGCAGTTTTAAATAGTAACTAAACTTTTTAATACCCAAAAGAAGTTGGTTATAAAATATAAAGAAAGGAGACTATAATAAACCTTTTCGTGATTCCGGAGATAGCGTCAAAGTATCTAAGACAATTCTTGATGATCCTTCATTCTTCCTTTTTTTTAAATAGATAACACAAATAGATCTAAAAGATATTTGTAGTTTTCGAAATTCATTTGATCGATTTTAAAGATTTTAAAATACAGTCTACTTTAAAAATCTTTGATAACCCGCTTTTGATACCAATTATAAAAAACTAAAAGGGGGGTTGAATAGTTTTACCAATTAAATTTTGATTTAATTGTTTTAGTTGGTTTGTAGATCTATATGTATATATTATTTGACAATGACTATAGCTATATGAACGTAAAGGATATACTCCACATGTCCCAATTTATTTGTCCAGTTTTGACTTTTTGAGTCTTTCTTTGTCAACTTTGACCTTAAATATTTTTGTTTGTGTTATATAATACTTGATGAAAATTATGCCAATGAAAAATACATTCAAAACTCAATTCATTCATATATTTTTCATCAAAAATTAAATAACACAAAAAAATATTTAAGGTCAAAGTTGACAAAGAAAGACTTAAACAATCAAAACTGGACAAATAAATTGGGACGGAGGGAGTAGTACACAAATATTTATAGTGGTTCGGCTATAAGGTCTCCTACCTTGCCCTACTCCACTCTCCAAGTCACCTACTCAAGAGTTCGAATTCACTGGACACCAAAACTTCTTTAAGTGGCGGAGAAGCCTCACAACATCGTTTACCCTTTATCCGGTACTAAGCTAAATACCAAGTTCTTATATGGATAAACCAATCCTTCACTTGCTTACCCTTTATACGGTATTAAGCTAAATATCGTGTCCCAATATGGAGGAATAAAACCTTCACAATGCTTACTCTCTACTAGGTGCCAAGCATTACACTAAGATCTAACAAATGTAGATCTATCCTTAAATATATTATACAATATATTTCTCAAACTTTCTAAAAACTCCTAACATGACATGACACACAACTTGATTGACTATGATGATGAGTGATTCCTTGAGATCAGTAGTTAGATCTTCATGGGATGAGAGATACTTGCGACAAGTAATCCTTGATGCTTAAACTCGTATGCAAAAGTCGGTAGAACTTCTCCTATTAAAAAATTCACCAAAACACTAAAATGAAAAAGGACATGATCAATGATCAGATGTTAGCTGAATAAGAGGGTAAAAAACTATTGTAATTGATGCCTAAAACAAGAAAAATGACTTGGTATTTATAGGCTTGAAAGTTACTGTAGCACGGTTCCACCGGTTCCATTACCACAATGGAACCGGCCAGTGCAAATCAATAGAACCGGCTAACACTGTAGCCCGGTTCTTGGTGGTTCCATCACCTCAATGGAACCGGCCAGTGCAACTGGAGAGAACCGATAAGTCTGACAGAAAATTTGAATTTAGATCACAAAAAAGCTTTTCTAGATCTGTTGTGAAGTCATGCATGATGTATTAAACCATTTTATTTTGTAGGAAAAATACTATTTAAGGTATGCTTTGTTAATATATGTTTAAGTCTTAATTTGTACATTTTTATCCTAAAAATGTATTCATACGTTTTGTAAAATATAACAAGTAAATATGATGTGTATGGTAAATGAGATGATAGTTGAGTTAGAAAACTATTGGTTTAAAACTAGTAAACTTTATTTTCTACTTCTGATGAATTTATGTTTTGTTATCGACAAAACACGGATTGATCGTAAAATATAAATAAACATTTTTGCGGTTTATTTGTATTAACAGTTTCCCTTTATCGTTAACTCGTCCACTTTAGATCACATATAGAAGCGATATTGCATCTGCATGGGAAGACATAGTCGTCAAAATGATTTTCGAGAATATTGTTATCTTGCCCCTGAAATTTATGATTTAACTTAATGTAATTTTGTAACACTCTCGTGATTATAAAAGTAAATGAAAATTACTTAATAAAAATTCTAATATTTAATTATGAATTTTCTGTTTATATATTTGTTTACTTTTTTATATATACTTGTATAAGTAAAAAAAGAAACAAGTAAATCAATATAAGTAATGATTAGGATAACCATATGAGAAATTTTAAGAAAAAATATGATTAGTCTAAATTTTTTAGTCAATTTTAAGTGTACATTAATGATTATATCATTATTAGTATCCATTTAGTGAAAATAAAATGTAATTTAGCATGCCTTTTTTTATTTAATAATTCACATAAAGATTAATCAACAACAATTCTATGTTCCATTTAATTAGGTGATGAAATGATGTTTGTAGGACCACTCGATTCGCGAATGTCAAAGCATGAGCAATGCATCAAGTCATAAAAGACTTTACGCATTTAACACAAATAAATTATGAGTGTAAAAAGCTTTTGCAAAAACCTATAACTCTAATTGTTAAAGCTTTTAACAATAACTTTTTTGAAATAAATATGCAAGAGTAGTTGAATTCAATGTTTTAGAAATCGGTTTTTTAATTGACCTGATCGAGCCACCAGATCACAGTTCAATCTAATTGGGCTTTTTGACCTCCGGCTGCCGATCATCCGAACGGTTCACGGATCAACTTGGTTTTTGAAACATTGGCCGAATGTATACTTTGATTTAAATAATAGTATAGTACAAAGCTTCAAAGAATTATAATTCTTTCCAAACAGTTTTTGAAAAAAGCACATATATCTAATGCAAAAAGGTTTTTCAAAAACTTTACAAAATGGTGAAAAGCTTTAGAAAAAACATTGCATTGTAGATGCCATTAAAGAAGTTTTTTTTTCTACCATGGCTTAAACTAGTGGTACTCCAATCAAACTATTTGGTCGGTCTCCACATGACCTGACCAAACACCGCATTACTAAGATCGAACTGTTCGGTCGATGAAGCTTTGAAATCAATTGTTTGGTCCATACCCAGACCGAACAAAATGAGAGTGTTTGTGTGTGTGAGATAGTTTTTTATTTAATTTTATGGGGTTGTTTTTTTGTTAATAGTGTTCGGCCACCTGTCCGGTTGCATTACGGGTGTTTCATCACTGTTTGATTTATGAGAGAGAAAGCTGAGTTGGCGCTGATGTAACAGTTTGATTTGATCACATGGTTCAACCTAATTACTCTTGGTCTTATAGGGTACTGTAGGAAAATTAGTAACATATTTTAGGGACTTAAGTGTACGTTGTAAGATAGATTAGGATTAGACAAAAATTAGGAAATTTTTAGCTTGCCTTGCAAGGCAAGGAGTTTCCTATTCGACTTAGGATAGGTTTCCATCCCTTCATCTCTATAAACAGAGATGAGGGAGGATGCTAGTTATTTATTCTTCTTCCTCGTTGTAATAGCTTTATTAGGTTCTTAATAAAGGTTTGGTACGAGGGTATAACGTGTGCATATTCTTGTTGGTTCTTTGTAGTCTCTCGTGTTTGCTACTTGTGCTCGATACAACTCGCGATCTAGCGTTCCGCGATCGAACTTCGGGTTTGTTGTAGTAATTATCCAACAAGTGGTATCAGAGCCATAGGCTAGTCGTGGTCTCCGAAGATCGAGTGCTAGATCGAGTTTCAAGTTCGTTCGAGGTTTCAAAGTTCGGTTTCGGGTTCATAGCATCGGTACCGAGAGGTTGAAAAAGGTAACGTGAGGTTTTTATAATAAAAAAAGGGTGCCAATATAGCATTAAATTTACCCCACGCGAAGGTATTATTACTATAAAGGTGGTAATAAATTTAAAGGGTCTTTTCGTGTTTATGGTATCTAAAAGTCAAAGATTGGTTTTAGCTTATAAACGTGAAAAGAAAAAAAGGGTATCGACAATCTTTTTAAAATATTTACTTAAGGTATCGTTTTTCTTGGTTTAAGAAAACGATTAAGTTGAAGGTTATCTGTTGTTGCGATTTCTTGTGGTGCAAGTTTTGATCTTGGTGTACTTGGGTTTCAAGTTAACGGTCGAGTTTGCTTGTTCGTGATCGAAGGTTTAGAGTTATTCTAAATAATTCGATTTGCAAGAAGGTTTTATAGCAACAAGGGGAAAATTGCACACGGCTTGTTAGGCTTGTCGGTAAAGTTGGTTAAAAAAACTTGACAAGGTTTTTAGCAAGGTTAAATAAGAATGGCTAGTTCAATAACTAGGTTTGACATCGAAAAATTCGATGGAAAGAATGACTTCGGGTTATGGCCAATAAAGATGTGTGCTTTAATGGTACAGCAGGGATGTGAGCTGCATTAAAGACATTACCCACGGACATGAAAGCAGGTGAAAAGGCTTCTTTGATGAAGAAGGAATATAATACCTTGATTCTATGCTTGGGAGACTGGGTTTTACAAGAAGTTACCAAGGAAACATTTGCTGCAGGAATTTGGACGAAGTTGACTAGTCTGTATATGACTAAGTCCTTAGCAAACAGACTGTCTTTGAAGAAGAAGTAGTACACGTACTATATGAGTCCAAGTACGAAACTGGGTGATCATATAGATGAGTTTAATAAGTTGATACTTGACTTGGCGAACATTTATATCGAGATTGAGGATGAGGATCAAGCACTTAAGTTACTTACGTTGTTGCCATCATCTTATGAAAACTTTGTGGAGACATTGTTGTATGGGAGAGAATCATTGACAATGGAGGATGTTCTGGCGACTCTGAATTCAAGGGAGTTGAAGAAAAGAACTAAAGGCATAAATGAAGAAACTGGTGACAGGTTATATGTAAGGGGAAGGTCAGATCATTCAGGTAAAGCTCATTCTAGTAGAAGTTCGCGGTTTAAGTCAATGGGTGGAACTGGTAAACTCAAGTGCTTCATATGTCATTTAGAGGGTCATCTGAAGAGGGACTATCGAATAAAGAAGGAAGGTGGGTTCGTCAAGAAGGGTAAGCATGATCAGGATTCTGATTCTTTTGATGATGAGGGTAACGCCTACTTTGGAGAAGCCCTGGTGGTAGTCGAGAATAATGAGATTACTGAATTGGTAATGGATTCAGGTGGGTCATATCATATGACACATAAGAGGGATTTCTTGTATGACTTTAAGGTTGTGATGGTAGTTCGGTTCAGTTAGGTGATAACAAGACATGCACTATCAAAAGGACAGGAAAAGTGAAGATACAGTTGCATGATGGATCAAGCTTTATACTGAAAGATGTCAGATATGTTCCAGGGTTAAGAAGAAGTTTGATTTCATTTGGTACTCTTAAAAAAGAGGGTTATACTGTGAAGATGCAAATAGGTAGACTCAAGGTGATCAAAGGTTGTCGGGTTATGAGGACTGGGATCAGGAAAAGAACTGTGTATACTTTGGAAGCAAAAATGATGGCTTTTGGTGTACAAAAGCATGGAGGTTCAAAACAAGTTGGATTAAAACAACTTGGTCACAAACAAGTTGGATTCAAACAACTTGGTCATAAACAAGTTAAGTTCAAACAACTTGGTCCTGGTGTTGAAACAGGAGTCCATGAAGTACAGGTTGAAAAACGTGTTTGGTTTGAGGTGGAACTGCAGGGAGCTCAAGGGGATCGTGAAGATGAGGTTTTTCAGGTTAGTAATGATGCAGTGGATCAAAGACGGTTGGAGGACAAGCAACTTGAAGAAAAGAAAAACACGGATTGCTCGGTAGAGGAGCAGGAAAAGGTACACATTGATATAAAGTTGGGGGCAAACATTACGGTAACCGGAGTACCTGGTCACGAAGGTGCATAAGGTAATGATGCTGAAAAAAAGAAAGTGAATAAGTCTATGGAAGCTAATCTAGGAAAATTACTAAAGTAAAATGTCTGGTCGACAAGGTGGTCCCCAATTCGAGGTTCCAGCACGAGAAAAAGATGCTGAGTATCGGTTATGTTTAAGTGTTACTCCTATGACGAAAATTGTAAGAAAATTAGTAGTAAACTTAACATAGTTAAGGGACTTAAGTGTACGTTGTAAGATATATTAGGATTAGACTAAAACCAAAAAAATGTTTAGCTTGCCTTGCAAGGCAAGGAGTGTTCTATTCGACTTAGGATAGGTTTCACCCCCTCATCTCTATAAATAGAGATGAGGGGGGATGCTAGTTATTCATTCTTCTTCCTCGTTGTAATAGCTTTATTAGGTTCTTAATAAAGGTTTGGTACGAGGGTATAACGTGTGCATATTCTTGTCGGTTCTTTGTAGTCTCTCGTGTTTGCTACTTGTGCTTGATACAACTCGCGATTTAACATTCCGCGATCGAACTTGGGGTTTGTTGTCGTAATTATCCAACAGGTACATTGAATCATGGAGTTTCTACATGCTAACATGTCTATGTGTCATTATATAATTAGTTGACTACCAAGCAACTGACATATGATTTAACTCAAAATATTGAAAGTTTACCAAGAGAATGACATTTCATTTGATATAATTCTTACATAAAAAGTTTTTAAAAAAATTGCAGTGTCTTGATTGAGCCAAGTCGATTCATGTTTACATCAATAGGTACATTCTTTCCCCATACGATCTCTTGATTATGACTAAAACATAGAAAGTGCAAAGTACTAAAGTTGCGTTTTATGAGGTAGTGTTCGGTCTTTTGTGGTTCTAATGGGTTGAAAACCACCAATTAATGTATAAATTAACTGACAAGGGTGATTAATTTTAAATAGTGTTGTAATTTTAATATCTTTGATGTAAATATACGTTCATTTCTCATTTGTACAATAACATAAAGAACATAAAATATTTTAAGGATAAGAAGTTCTAAAATGATGCCCACAATCTTAATTTTCTCAAAAAGATAAGTCAATTATTTGAAATGATTAACATCTGTGCAAGGTAAACTCCTTCGACTTTTAAAGACTTCACAAACCGAACGTTCAACCAAGCAAACAAAATTTAAATTTCGATTCCAAGTGTCGATCTTAATTTTCGGAAAGAAAAAAACAATGTAGTCGTTGATGTTGTTATGAGTAAACTTGTAGACAAATGTATATACAAAGTACATTGTTGGTCTAAATTCAGGTGCTTTTGAGACAGCAACATAAGTTTTACTGTAATGTTTTATGGTGTTACTTTTCTCTATCTTTGGTCTCAATCAAAAGTAGCCCATCCTCATGGCTTATCTCTTAATTTCCAGTATTGGGAGTCTTATTTAATCCACATATGTTCCAATCCATAATATTCAACAATATCTACTAATTGGTTGAAGAGTCATTATTCCTGCCTAATTTCAGCATTTTGGTTCATGTATATCATTGGTTTAATAAGATGGTCTTCGATAACACTACAAGTTTTAAAACACAAGTGTACTAGGACAACAAACTAGAAAATGTCGTTTTATACACTTATCGACGTATCTTTCAATTAGTCTTACCTGAAAACATAATTTGAGAAGACGTTAATAATCCTAACTTTGGTTTAACATATCGGAGATATTGTTTTACCAGATTAAGAATTTGCTTCCTGCTAGAAAACTGTAATCAGGATTTTATCCAAACCAGCTTAATAAAATTCATGTTTATACTTGATGCAAAGAGCACAATCAGAACAAATATACAAAACCAAACACATCAAAACATTACAGCAAAACTACTAGTTTTACCTTGCCATACACAAGAAACCTTCTGTGTTCATACTTTAGGACACAAAATCAAAAATCACAGACTACTTGCATCCAACCATCTTTAAAGTAATTAAACATAACACATAATACACCATGTAGTACGTAAACCAAATATCCCCATGTTACCTCATTCATGCCGCAGTTGGTTGGTTAATGCTCTCATTTGTCGACTCATGGGCTAGCCTTCTGTACACTCAAGTCTCAACACATTTGTCGACTCATGTGCTCACCTTGTATTAGAGTATTCTCAACAAAATCAAGTAACTAAACAAAGAAAACACCAGAGTGAAGTTCATAATGATTACACTTCCATATAGAGTTGTCTTATCCAAAATAAAAAATTGAATTCCGTCATCAATTATCACAAATAAAACACTGCTTTATCAAGCCAAAAAAGAAAAAAAAACAAGTTTAAAATAAAATGAATTTCCTGTTTCTGAAAAAAAAAAAGTAAAAAATATCAAAGAAAAAATAATATTTGTTTTTCATCCCTAAAATCTTTAAGAACAAGCAATTATCAACAACCCTAGATTGATCAAAATCCCATGAAGAATTTACCAAAATAGAGGCCAAAAGAGTGATTACAATATCACTCATGAAGTAGATTTTTTGTCGGCAGATAATTTGAGGTTAAGATTGAACCATCTCTTTTTTGCTGAAGACTTCTCTTTCCCATCTTCACCTGGACTACTGTCTTCACGGCTATGGCTTCCATTACTCACTTTACTCCCTAAAGTCACCGATCTACTAGAGGTGAAAGATGATTGGATGTTGTCTCGTTGTTTTAGAAGATCTTCCACCTGTATTAAGACAATATAATTATATAGTGGTTTGGGGAGAAGCATAAATGGTATACCGGATTTCTTACAAAAAAATTGTAGCCAAAATATAACCGTCGTTTCTTAAGAGCTGTTTGGCATTCGGTTCCAAATTGCTGATACAGTTAACTGATTATTTGGTTATTCAGGGCAGCTTAAAATTTGTTGCAACAAAACCAATTTCTGATTATGTGACTATTTAGGGATTATTTTACAAATCAGAACTTCAAATAACATAAGCACACCTATACTCTATCTCCTGCAAGCTGCAGCTCTGTTTTTTATTACAGTATGGTTATCAGATTCTGACTATTCCATACGCCACAACTACTTCAAAACACAATGCCAAACACCCCCTTCATCTTCGATTAATTAATTTGTTTGGCGGTCAAGACTTTTAGATAACACATGTGAACGAAATCTTTAATTATCCATATATAAGGGTAACTGTGTAAATCATTTTCTAAATAGTGTTTATTGTATACTTTTTGGTTTTTAACAAGGTTTGCAATTGTTTTCCTTAATTTGGGTTAATCATCTAGATAAGCTAAATTGCACATCGTTTGACTCCTAAAAGTCTTGGGTGGACTTAAATTTTAAGATGAAGTAAATACTACAATAATGATGAAATACGTGTATATACTTACATTCTGCTTTTCCTGGCTGTATCTAGTTGTCACTTCTTGATATTGTGCCAAAGCCTGCAAATTTGCAAAAGATCAAACAAGAAACATATAATTATTTTAACAAAAACAAAATGAATATAATAAGTAAACATAAACTAAAATCATTTACAGAATATATCAAATGTCGACTTAATATACAACAATAACCTTTCTATACTCTGTTTCAAATTGGCGCAGCTCTGTTCTCTTTCTTAAAATCTGTTGTTCAACATCCTTGAGCTTATGTGTTGAGCTCTCATAAGTGGCTGCACAAAGAGCTTCTATTGTGTAGGATGCAGTCTTGAAAAAATTATCACCTACAAGAAAAGAAATTATTATTTCACATAAATATCTTTCCTGGTTATGAAACTACCATAAAAGAAGCAGCAATATTACAAACCATAAACAGCAAATATGTGGGTCCCAGCTTTTATTTCGGAGACCTCGCATGGCTGGAGACCTTCCAACCTTTTAAAGAAAGCACCTTCTGGGTCCTTAGCCATAGCTAACTGCCCATAATAATAAAAAGCCATTGTCATCACCAAATGTATTAACGACTATTTAATAGTATCATTAACCAATATCCTGGAATAGACAATTGGCAATTTTTGTAATATCCATTTACCAAATTGAAATTATCAATTCTAGTAATGGTGATAAAAATTGGAAAGTAGATTTCAGATGATACACTTGTAGAATAAACGTAAATCTTTAGACTTTAGAAGTGTGTGATTTTCATATGGATTCAAAAAAGGTTTAAAATTATAGATGCATACCGCATTAACACTCGTATCCATTCTATATACTTGGAAATGCAAAAAATACATCCCTGCAGATGTCAGCTTCCCTGTCTTCTCACTGTCTTCCTGCACGAAAACAAAGCACAATTGACAAATTTAAATACAATGATAAAGTTATAGAGACGTGGAACGTAAAAGGGTAAATGAAATTCCTTTCTTCAAAATTCCAAGTAAAAAGTTAGCTTTGAAACAAATCCTTGGACCTCGTAACAATAAGAATACTACGCTTTGCCTTCAAAAAAAAAACAATAAGAATACTACGAAAATATTTCATTTTTCTTTTTAGCTTAGCGATAATTCTAGAGAATGCTATCAAATACAAGTGATTCCCACAATATCTGAAGAGCACAACACTTCTGTAAAGAAAATTCATGTAGTCTTTCTTGGTTAACGTTTGTTGAGCAGTCCAATCAAACCCAACCCAGCTAAAAGTAAGTACTTAGGTAGCATCGAATACTGCAAAGTTCAATAGGAAAACATAATAGATACAATGTCTGGACATCTTCTATGGACCCCTTTATGGAAATAAAAAACCATAAAATATTCAATTCCACTAAATGAGACGGCAGACCATTTGGTTGCACTACTCACTCTTCAGCAGTTTATATTTATAGGCCTGCTTCTCAGCACTGTGCCAACTTGTTAAAATGCAGCACACTCGTGAACTCACGATGGCAACAGAAGTAGTTTCATAGAAGGTATTTTGATGAATACTTTTTTTATGGGCATAAGCATATGCATAATGCGAGTTTTGAAGTTATATCTATATGTTGACATACATGTGCACAATATCTAAGTTCCAGTATTCTCTAACACGCCACCCAATTCATGCATTTGTTGCAGCACTTTCCAGATGATAGCTAGCACTCTAGATCCTTTTTACTCAATTCTCATTTCTTCAGGGCAATTCACTTGGGTTCACAAGTTTGTTTGTATTAGCCCGTCTAGTCCAGAAGGTAGAAAAATGCACTCTTTCCTCAGATTTTGTGTTTATGCTACACTCAAAAACCTGACAAGCTCTAGACCTATAAGAATCTTCAGTCCTATGAATAATTTCACAGATAAGAAAAAATTCCACATGTACTAGTGCTTCACAGTTGGGCACAAAGACCGAGGGGTCAGCTCCAAAGACCGAATGGTGAGATGCATACATACGAAAGCAAACAACATCTTTACATGGTGTTTTTTTGCCATCGTTCTAAATTAAGATTACTAATGCCAATGAAAAGTAAATTTGGGGCTGTTATGTATCTAAGCCTAGATGCGAATACCTAGCAGCCTCATATTCAATGGGAACCCCTTCTAAGCTTAGATACCTAACAGACCGAGGGCTGTTATGCAAGTTGGGTAGCCTATAGTTAACCAAGTGAAATTACCAAACAAAAAATAAAATAAAAATCTGATGACAAAAACTAATTGAGACCTTTAAAGAGAACTGGAAAAAGGTGATACCTGTAATGCCAGATTATAGCCCCCACCATTGTCTTGCTCAAAATAAAGTAGCTGCATTATTTGATAAAGAATGGTTAGGCATTTAGAATAACACTTTTCCTATCTTATCCTTTTGTGGTGTACTTTTCTAATAATAAAAGGGGCATCAAATGCACTACTCCATATTCGTTCTTTTCATTTCCTACAAATATATAAAAAAAATCAGCAAGTTGCGTACCTTAAATTTGCTTTGCGAGGAGGAAGTAGCTCTAACTATGATCCCTGCTCGAGCTTGTTCTTCGTTTACAATGACACTAAAAAAATGGGCAGATTGTTTCTCTACCTGCAGTTATACTCAAATTAGGCAATGGAATAGTTATAAAAGTAATAATGTATTGAAACACACTTATTTGCACCTTTCCACTGATTGATGATCCTAGTGGAAGTGGCCTGACTGTGACAGATCCACTCATTGCATCTTCAAGAACATTGGCGGAAATAGTTGTCTTTATAGGAACTCCAAGCTTACTTAAACAGGAAGAAAATAAATAAAAGAGGATAAATATAATAGGGACAACGTATCTTCACATATGAAATACAATAATAAAAAATTACCTGAATAATGCTGCAAACATTGTATTAACCGTTCCAAGATTAGATAAATCGATTTCCATATCTGTGCCATCCGCGTCAATAGCCTATTTGATTCACAACTGATTTAAGTATAAACACAAAGGAAGATATCACAAAACAGAAATAATTAATAACACGTGGCAGAAAACTACCTGAAACCCTGCATTATCGTATTGCCTTCTTTTCTCCGGATCAGATAAAATGTTGTAAGAATATGCAACTTCCTTGAATAGTTCGGAGGCTTCAGGGTTACCAGTATTCTTGTCAGGGTGATACCTATCAATAAGCAATGTTTTAAAATCTGCATAAATATCTTAGGGGGTGTTTGGACGTGCATTTTGGAACCGTTTACGTTATGTGCTAGATAATCAGTGGAAAAAAACATGTTGCACGGACGGTTTTTTTCTGCTGCCTGAAAAATTATTTAGTATATCTACATGTTTCTGCATTTCTGCTGTTTGAAGTTGTAATAATTTGGATAATCAGTTGTTCTAATAACCAATACAACAAAATTATGTGAGCCGAACCAACATCATAATAATTATCAGAAAAAGGAAGAGTAACATAATTGAAGACTAATAACAATATGACACTTGTCATCCTGTGAGTAGGAATATAAGTAGGAACAACTTGTAGGAGGATATATCATTATATCATTCTCTAACAATATATCAATTGTGCTACAATAGAATGATACGGGAAAAAAATAAGTCATGTGAGGTGCATGATCAGTTTAAGCGGGAATCACGAAACTATTAGTAACCCCTATATTTCTGAAACGATAAGACATTAACTCGTAACAATGCTTTACTCCCATTATCAAAAAACACAGCCAGACAAAACTTAAAGTCTTAAGCAGATATGTAATGCCGTAAGGAACACTAATTCATCATAACGAAAATCACAACCTTAAATCCCTGTTCATACTTACAAATAATTAAATACACTCCAATAACATTTCAATATCAGCATTTCATATATATTCAAACTATCCACAGGGAAAGGGTCCCGATTAAAACACGAACTAGAGTTGTAACAATCAGATAACCCAATGTTTTATAAACGAATTAATTAATTAATTAATGAGAATAGTAACTAACTTGAGAGCAAGTTTTCTATAAGCAGATTTAATTTCTTGATCAGAAGCCTCGCGAGAAACATTCAAAACTTCGTACGGATCTCTACGAACAACAGCGACAGCTGGAACTGTCGCTGTTGACGAAGATGAGGTTCCATCCGATGAACCTCCTCCTCTCATTCTTTCAAACAAATTATTTATTTGTCTTGTTTTTTTAGAAACTAAACCCTGAAGAAGAAGAAGAAGAATTGGGTCAACGGGGGTGTAATATATAACAACAAGGTTGGGTGTTGGGCACGAATTTTAGAACATCGGATCGATTTAATGTATTTTTTCTTTTTATAAAAGTTTGAAAAGGTGTAATGGAATTTGATAAAGACCAAGATCCAAAATTATAACAACGAATTACAGATAAGAATTGCCAATTTTTATTTTATTTATTACGTAATAATTTGGTATTTGTGACTTGGAATGGGGGGTATTGAAAACTGACCCATTTTCATGTATTCCCTATTTTTGTGGTGTAAGAGCAGTGGGAACGGTTGAGCCGTTCTCAAAAAGTGATGTCACGTCAGTAAAATGCTGAACGGCATCAGAAACTGAACGGCATCACATTTGTTGGGGCATCCGTTGACATCAGTTTTCTGGTGCCGTTGGACTATTTTTTTTAATTTAATTAACTAAAAAAATACCCAATATAACTAAAATTTAATTCATTAAAATAAAAAAACATTACATTAAATTAAAAAAAAACATTACATATAAATAAGTAAAAAAAACAAGAAACAAAAGACATAAATTAAAAACGCTACATAAAGTTAACGGCGTCGACTAGTTTGTTGGTGGTTGATATGCCGCTCGGATTCGTGCCTTTTGGGCGTTAATGATAACGGCGTCGGTCGGACCCATCCCGCGTGTGTCGATTTGTAGCACTCCCATCTCCTCCGCAATCCTTTGAGCATGGATTAACTGTCTTCGCTCTTCGCTCTCTTGCTCGATCACCTGCATTTTTGCTTTGCGGTCTAACTCGTATTGTTCTTTCATGAATTCTTGATACATCATTGCGGTCTAACTCGTTTAGCATACCGGAGATCCAATTTGGGTTGTGATTCATTTTTTGGATAGAAAAATAAGAGAAGTAGAAAAGTGTGTGTTATAAAATATATTGGAAGTGTGTGTGAGGTATGAAATAATAAAGGGGTATTTATAGGATTTTTAAGGGGTAAAAATAGGATTTTTTGAGGTTTAAATTTGAAAAAAACGCTCCCCCAAACGGTTATTTTTTTAAAGAAAAAATTAAAAAAATATATATAGAACGGCGTGGGCTGTTACGAACGGCGTCAGACCGAACGACGCAAGCACCGGAGTCATGCGCCGTCCGTTTAACTCGCGCCGTTATTTGGCACGAGCGAACGGCTCAACCGTTCCCCCACCTCTATGATAATAATATTGACGACTTGCACTTTATTTTATTATGATATCATTTGTGTTTAGTGTATGGAATAGTAAAAAGGTGCTAAGGCCTCATTTTTTCTTGGTAAATCGTAAAAAAAATACTCTTTATGTCCTAATTTATTTGTTCAGTTTTGAATTTTTAAAGTTTTTTTTGTCAATTTAAATATTTGTGTTATATAATATTTAATAAAAACTTATACCAATGAAAGATACATTTAAAACTCAATCCGTTTATATATTTTGCATCAAATATTAAATAACACAAACAAAAATATATAAGATCAATGCATATAAAGAAAGATTTAGAAAGACAAAACTACACGAATAAATTGGCACGGATGCAGTATTATATTTTAGGCCAAATCAAATTTTAGATACTAAATTTATTTTTCTTAATTTAGCGTAACAAAGTTAATTTTATGTGTAATGTAAGGTTTTTTTGACTTTTCGAGAGAGGTTTTGAGCCATTTTTCTCGCTGTAATGGTTAACTAATGTGATGCATCATTATTATTGAGCATTTAAAAGACATTTCAGCTAAAGTTATGACTGATAACCACTTTCGAAAAGTAAAAAACGTTACATTGCACATAAATTTAACTTTGATACCATAAATTAAGAAAATAAATTCAGTACTTAAAATTCAAAGTGGCCTAAAGTATGATACTTTTTTGTGCGATTTGCCTATTTTTTTGTAATTTGATGTAATTGTAATTGTAATCTGATTATATTATGTAAGTTTGTTTTGCAAAATGGAGAAAATTGTAATTCATATTACACTAAGTAAACTGTTTGGTTTCTATTATAATTTTAATTTAGTCACTTCAGTTATATTAAGTGAAAGAATTCATATTACATATGAAGTTGGATGAAAAATTTTGAGTTACGTTGTAACTTAAAATTTTATACTTTAAAGCATTAGTATTTATAATAATAATAATTATTATTATTATTATTATTATTATTATTATTATTATTTATATCAACATCACTTCATTAGAATAATAGGATTTACAACAAATTGGAGGGAAGCCGAGACACTATCTGGGCCCCCACTCCTTTAGCAATAGCGAAACTGATCCTATTAAATATATGAATAGCAGTACGTGCCCCAATATCTTGAGCCACGGAGAACTTTTGGATCCGCTTCAGCAAAGTCACCGCATCATTCTCAAGTTCTCCAAAAGATGAGAATGAAAATGGGAGAAATCCGTATCCAATATCTGCGCACTTAGCCTCATATTTGACGCGTTTACGCTGTGCAGCCTCGAGCACGGCACGACCAGGCACAAAATCAACCATCCCGGTTTGCGTGAGTGGTGATGAACCTGTCAAATCCACACATACATCACGCCCACCATCCCACGAGTAAAGCAACACATCAGCTGGACGTAAGGATTTGTCACGTTCTCCACCAAGCCCGATGTCAACTTCTTTACCAGAAGAAATCCCGAATCGATAACATATGTCGACAAGGGTATCACGCACCGCGTTATGCCGATGTTTGATACCAACAATACTAGCACATGACACAGCATGGTCCCCATAAAGACCCTAGAGCAAGCTGAACACGGTTTCGTAACAGAAAATAAGGGAACACCTAACCGATAGCATAACACGCACCGGTAAGTTCTACTGTTCATAGTCTGTCCCAACCCCGAGATCGGAACCGCCCTAAGCCAGTCAGAAGTATGGTCCTCCATCTGAGACTTCCATAAAGCCATCTGTCGAGATGATAGGGAAAAAGTGGATACTACATCTTTAGTAACCCGTGTGAAATATATATCTGCCATTTTCTTCATGAGTTTGGGGGCAGCGATCTCACATGGATTACTTAAAAAATCAATCTCCATAGAAGTGTTAAACACACTCAAAGCATCATCAAAGGTGGAACCATAAGCTACAATACCAACATGCCGAAGAAGCTTAGTCTGCAAGACAGCAGACTGCAAACGTGAAGCAAGAAAGGCGTAATTCAAAACATCACCTGCTGAATAAACGCCAAGACCCCCAAATGCAAAGGGTAAGGTGGAGAGTCTCCATTGCCAGTCGCCAAACCCTGGCCCAGAAGCAGTGACAATACGTTCCAAAGCAGAACGAAGAGCCACGTCAAAGGAACATTGAGCCGACTCAAAGACACAGGGAGGGCATGTGCGCATAGCAAAGTATAGTTTAGAAATCCCCGTACAGGCACGAAGAAGCAGCAACTCACATTGAGGATCATTAATCTTAGCGACCGCATCCATAAGCACAATGGTTTTAGACACTCGCTTCATTACAAGCTCACTACTAAAACCAAAATCCACACTAACAGCCCCACCTAATAATTTAACACCATGTAAGGGCCGGGAAATATTAGACGGGAAAACACCTTTAACTCTGCTTCTAGGGTCTTCCTTAGGCCAGAAGATCTCAGTTTTGTCAACATTGAGATGCAAGCCACAACGCGGACCATCCTTCGAAATTAACTCTAGAACTTTCCCTACAACCAAAGTATCTCCAACAATAGTGCCATCATCAAGATACCAAGCCTGCAGGCAAAGACTAAAAGAGTCTCTAATCTTACATATCAGGGGATGTAACACTAAGGAAAAAAGTAAAGGGCCAAGAGGATCCCCCTGTTGCACCCCCTGGCATGACCATAGGGTGTGTTCTCCGTAGTATAATCTGGCAGGGCTAGAATAACAGAATTCCACCCAACGAGAAATAGCAGGGCAACGCATACGGACTTCCTCTAACATAACCTTTCGATCTACCAAATTGAAGGCATTTTGAAAATCCACCAATAGCATCGAAAGACCAACATCATCCCCACGATCCTCAACCAGACGATTTATTATTATTATTATTATTTATTATGAAAGTTACTTTATTAGAAAAATAGGATATTTACAAAAAGTTAGTGGGGAGCCGAGATACTATCTGAGCCCCCACTCCTTAAGCTATAGCAAAACTAATCCTATTAAAAATATGAACGGCAGCCCGTGCCCCAATGTCTTGAGTCACATATAACTTTTTGGATCCGTTTCAGCAAGGCCACCGCATCCTTCTCTAATTCCCCAAGCGAAGAAAATGAAAAGGGGAGAAAACCATATCCAATATCTAGACATTTTGCCTCATACTTGACGCGTTTACGATGTGTCGCGTCCATCACCGCACGACCGGGTATAAAATCAGTCAACCCAGTTTGCGTCAAAGGCGAGGACCCTGTCAAATCCACACACACATCAAGCCTCTGTCCCATGAGTATAATAACATATCCGCCGGACGTAGGGGTTTGTCACGCCCTCCACTAAGCCCGATATCAACTTCCTTACCGGCCAAAATCCCCAAACGAAAACAGATGTCAATAAGGGTATCACGCATAACGTTGTGCCGATGTTTAATACCAATAATACCGGTACATGATACAGCATGGTCTCCATAAATATCCCCCGTAAAGACCCTGGAGCAAGCTGAGTACAGTTTCAGAACAGAAAATAGGAGAACACCTAACCGATAGCATAACACACAACGGTGAGTCTTACCATTCATAGTCTGTCCCAAACCAGAAATCAGAACCACCCTAAGCCAGTCAGAAGTGTGATCCTCCATTTGAGATTGCCACAAAGCCATTTGTCGAGGAGATAAGGAAAAAGTGGATTCTGCAGTTTGAGTAACACGTGTGAAATATAAATTTACAACTAATTGTAGTAAAAATGATCATAACCGAAAGGATTGTCGTCAGCACAACCCAATGTTGTTGTTGTTGTTATTATTATTATTTATTTATAAAATTACTTTTATTAAAAATTGATAGGATTTATAAAAAATAGAGGGAAGCCAAGCTACTATCTGGGGGCCCCACTCCCTTAGCAATGGTAAAACTAATCTTATTAAAAATATAAACAGTTGCACGTGCCCCAATGTCTTGAGTCGTGGAGAACTTTTGGATCCGTTTCAGCAAGGTAACCGCGTCTGCCTCTAATTCCTGTTGGGATTAAAAGTCTTCTTGATGCTGTTAGAATTACTGCTGCTCAAGTTTATGTTAATACTGCTCTGATGAAGTTAGTACTACTCATGGACTTCAAAGAAAATATGCTAAGTGTTTACAACTGCTAGTACACAGTTAGTACTGCTAGTACAAAGTTAAGACTGCTCAGTTGAAGTTAATGCTGCTAGTGAAAGTTACTACTGCTAGTACAAAGACTGCTTGAAGTTAATGCTGCTGAAGAGTTACTACTGCTTAATAAAATATTCTAAGTAGTTAGTGCTAGTATTAAGTTAGTACTGTTTGTTAGTACTGCTTACTAGATATGTATTAGTTATTTATAGAAAAGATTTTCTATACTTAGGAAAGTATTGTAAGTCGAGTAGGACTCCTTAGTGTATAAAAGGAGGTCCTAGGGCATAGAGTTTTATACGTATCAAAATCATCTTTTATCAATCTTAGTCATATAATTCATAGCTTCAAGGTCTTTGTAACCCTAATACTTTAAGAGTATTCGTATTATTATCATTAATAATATTGGAGCTTATTTGTTTTAAATTACTGTTTCATTGATAATTCTTCTTAATATTAAAGATTAGATTCCGCATAATCTTTAATACATTCAAACAAAGCTTTTACTATAGTTGTGTTAGATTTATCTAATATAACTAATCCTTAAACAAGCTTGAGGAATTCGATCTATTGAAGTGGGATCAACAAGTGGTATCAGACCTTGTTAAGAAGCTTTAAAAGAGAAGAACCTGTTTTTATACACAAGATCTTTTTTTAAAAAGATATGGATCAAGATTCTGCACACATGGTGGTTGGATCCAAAGTTCCCATGCTCAAACCTAGTGAGTATGAGATCTGGAGGATAAGGATTGAACAATATATCCAGATGATAGACTATGCACTATAGGAAGTCATAGGGAATGGTGCAACCTTGCCAAAAACAACAACTGTGGAAGGTGTTGTGACAGAGATGCCTATTACAACTGCTGAAGAAAAGGCTTAGAGAAGATTAGAGGTAAAAGCTAGAAGCACTTTAATGATGATAATTTCCAATGAACATCAGTTAAAGTTTAACTCTATAAAGGATGCTAAGAATTTGCTGGAAGCTGTTGAAAAGAGATTTGGTGGGAATGAAGCTATAAAAAGACTCAAAGGAATCTCTTAAAGCAGCAATATGAAAACTTCACTACTCTAAACTCAGAGATGCTTGATCAAACTTTTGATAGGCTTCAAAAGCTTTTGAGTTAGTTGGAGCTTTTGGGTGAAAAGATTTCACAAGATGTAACACCCCTATTTTGACAAATATAGCAGCGGAAGCTAATATGAGGTATGACTTCATAGTACAACAATCATAATCATAGAAAACGAATCGTAAAGAGACGTTTTGGAAAATTTAGTTATCATTCATTTATTCATCAGAGTTTTACAAAAGAGAGGTCCCAAAATCTAGAAACATAAGGTTTGAATGATAACAATTTAGCCATCTTCAAGTCCGTGCCACTCCGTGCCATAAGTTGCTCAATTTCCTGAGATAAACATGCCAAAAAGGTCAACACAATGGTTGAGTGAAATTCATAGGTTTATGATAAATAGTTGAATACAAGTCATAGTGGGTTACGTTGTTATACACCCATAGTTTGTAACAATTGCATATACAATTATTATGGAAAAACAGTATTATTGCCCTAAGCTCATGATATCAATACGTTAACATGGAAATCACCGTAGTGACATTGGTTGAGGAACAAATGTCCTCGTGGAAAGGTAACTTGCCAAAGTTACCCATTATAATCAAATATAGTGCTATTGGTACCAGAAAGTATAGGTACACCAACGGGAGTCGTCACACCCCGATAGATCTATCCACAATATTTGCGTTCACTCGAAAGTGACTAATGGTTAATGATTAAGAAATATTGGCAGTGAAAGGTACTTAGGCAATAATATATCTGGCATACAGTTGGAAAAACACTTGCATTCGTGGTTTAAGCATGTATCCCCCTCGCAGGTTTATAAAGTATTCAAAAGATTTAAAATTCGAGGCTATAAACTCACCTTAACAGGGAAATCTGATTGATGGCAAAAGTATATGAAATAAAAGTAACGGCCTCATCACGTAACCTGAGGGTAATATGTCAAGTCTTAGTGTGATTGCTTATGTTTTCAAAATTTTATAAAGTTTAACATACATCTTACTTTGATTTATTAATTTATAGAAATATTGTATCACTGTTCGAGTTATCATAATTCAGATGTCATGTAGTAAACGTTTGAGGAGCCAGGACACTTTAAATCGTAAATCCAATAAACTTATCAAAACGTATACCCAAATGAAACCCCTTGGTATGTGCTTAATTACACATACCATTTACCTAATAAAACGACCATAAACGACCAAAAACGCACATAAAATGCCATATATATGCTTGTTTTTGTGTTTGTACTGTGCAGGTACCGGATATTCACTAAACAACGAAAAACAAAGCCAAACTAGACAAAACCGAGCATGGATTTGAAAAGAGCGCCAAAAACCGAGGCCAAATGTGCAAAAGGATTGAAAACGGAGCTAAAACAGACATTTCCGGATCGACTCGACAGCGTTTGTGTATTTAATGAAGTCAAGACGAAGTCAAAGTCAACCCCGGGATACGGCATTGGAAAGAGCATGGAAAAACGAACCCGAAACCCTATCATGATAAAATGGGCCGACTCGTACCCATTTTAGTGGGCCGGGTCAGCCCACTATAATTATTAAACCTCAAAATCCATTAAAAGCCCAAAACCTTCCTTAATATATAAGCCGGCCCAAAATGCTATCCTGGCCCAACATATATACAAACAACCCAATCCAACTCTCTAACATTGTTAGCCCTTAACCAATTTTCCCTTTACACCGTTAGTCCTAAAGGACTAACAATGTTAGTCCAAAAGGACTAACGGTGCAAACCCCAACCAAACCTCAAGGATCAACCATGAACAAGACAAGGACCATACATGTAAAACTGATATTTGCTAAATTGTATATTAAATTACCTGGGATTTTGCCAAATAAAAGCCAAGAAAATGCCAAAAGAATAGAAAAAATGTGCTTTTGTGTCTAATTGTGCAGGAAAGGATTGAAAAGACAAAAAGAAGCAAAAACAGTCAAAAACCTAAAAAGGAAAGATAGAAATGACACGGGTTTATAAGAATTAACCGTTTACATAGATCAAAACGGGAATGACTAATCATCGCTAACTAGACAAGGCGGGAATACCACCACGATATGACATAATAAAGCTTATTTATAATTTTTGATCAACTATAAACAAACTAATAAACTTTTGCTTACATGCTCTTTATTCTCTTTTTTTATGCAAGACAAGGATACAATGAATCATATTGCAGACACATAAATACATAAGCATCCCTCACTTGAGATCATCTGTCTTCAAAATGCGACTTTCATTAAATACCCTCTATCCTAACTCGTGACTTTCACCAGTGAAACCAAAATAAACCAGCAACTCCCCAATCATAGACAAAAGAAACTATAGGGTAGGCTAAGCGATTGGTGTAACGAAACAACATATATAAGGTTATAAAATGAAAAGAAAGGCTCAGCAGGTTAAACTAGGGGTATCTTGCACTAAAGATGAGTGCAACAAAGGGTTTAACAGATAAATTGACTAATCAGTGTGAAAAGTCAATATACACAGTCATAACATGAAATGGATAGGCTATTTGAGGTTAATCCTAAAATTTTGCTTTTTATCACAGCTACACCGATTACACCATGTGCAATGCTCATTTTGGTGGGCTCGAAAAGATATACCAAGCCAAGTTCTAAAGTATACTACAGCCACCGACACACTTATTTTTATGAAATTTATGTATAAGGGGGAACAGAAAGGCTTATCCTCACACAATGGAATTGTTAGCCTCAAAATATCGAGTCGAACAATGGAAGTTCGTTCATAATTATATTAGGTCTCGGTCACTAAATTAATATACGTTGTAATAGGCTAGACGGGTAATCGGGCTCGTTATTTAATCTAATTGTATAAACGTTATGGGCTTATGCCCACAAGACCCGAGCCCGGCCCATGATTAAACAACCTACGGCCCAACAAAAGCCCATGATGGCCAGCCCATGGTTGTAGGTATAAATACCCCTCTCCAAGTGTGGAGAGGGTGTTGGTCTCATTTGTATTTTTGTGTGCAAGGTAATCAACCAACTAATTTTTCTCTCTACTTTCTCTCTCTACTTTCTCTCTCTAAAATTCTTTCTTTATCTTCTCATCTTAATTTTCTTATTCAAGTATGAAGTAAAGGTGGTTTCGGGTAACCGATATTTGGTATCAATCGCCAAGGGGATAATCTTTAGTTGTGTTCGTATGTTTTTTTTTATATATTTTTTTCTTTGATCAAAATTCTATAAAACTTACAAAAGTGAGTTTTGATCTTCCTAACTACTCAAGGTTTTATCTTGTTTAAAGTTTAGGAGGTATTAATCTTTCATTTTTGTTGTTTTTATAAAATTCGGTTCGTTATTAAGTGAAAAAATCTAATCCGAGTTTGAAAACAAATTCTACCGAAAAAATAGTATCATCCGAATTTGATTATAGAAAAAGATAGTACATCAAAATTGAGTATTTATTCCGAATTTGGAAAAGGAGAACATGAATTGAGACCTAGCTCTGTTGGCTTGTGTGTGTACATTAATATCTCACATTAAAGGTCCTGTGTTCGATTCCGGGTTGTGGCACTCTCCGTTTTATTTTTTATTTTTTAGTATTACCGAATTTGTGATTATTCCGAATTTGTGGTTAAATATCGAGTTTGGGAAGAAATATCACAAAGGTTCATCTAGCTCAGTTGGTTTAAAGAGTGTATGTTTGTGATCGTAGACATCTTGACTTCGACTCTTGGCAGTGGCATTTTTTTGTTTATTTTTGCATTTCCGAATTTGATAAACAAGCCTCATCGAATCTGTGTCTTATAATCATTATTCCGAATTTTGTAATAATGCACATTTCTTTTCGGTTTTATCGGAAAGTGTGTTCTAGGATTTCATTTCATTCTCGGAAGTTAGCATAAAGGTTGTAATAGATATACAAATCTTCGGTTTTATCGAGTTTTAAGTTAGGAAAGGTATTATCGAATTATTGTAATAGGACATTTGTTAGATAAATTCTCGTTTGTAATAGGACATTTGTTAGGAAAGGTTTTATCGAGAAATTTGTCCGACAAATTCTACCGAGTTTTGCTTTGTCCGAGAAACCTTCCGAGTTTGCTCTATCCGATATCTTACCGAGTTTGTTACCGAGTTTATTACCGAATTTGCTTTACCAATTTTGTTACCGAATTTATTACCAAATTTGGTACCGGATTTGTTTAATCAAATTTGTAAATCGAACCTGTAACATCAAGAAAAAACCACAACATAACTTTATCATCTTAAGATCCTACATAATCCTTTTCACTTCATAATTTAACAAATCATTCATCATGACAACTCCAATTGTAACTTCCACAACCGACAGTCAAATGCATAACAACATAATGGCAGCTGGTTCAAGGGATCGTCCACCAATGCTTGCAACAGGACGATATGCACAATGGTGATCACGGTTCTTACGATACATTGATACAAGACCAAATGGTGATGCCTTACAGAAGTGCATTCTCAAAGGTCCATACACTCCAACGATTGTCACAACACCAACTGTTCCTGCAACAGAGGATTCTCCAGCAGTTCCTGAACAAACAACAGTCGAGACAGTTATGAATATGACTCCTGAAAACAGAGCTCATTTTGAATCAGAAAAAGAAGCGATTCATTTGATATTGACTGGAATTGGAGATGAAATATACTCAACTGTTGATGCATGTCAGACAGCTCAAGAAATGTGGGAAGCCATCGAAAGGCTACAACAAGGTGAATCACTCAATATTCAAGATGTCAAGACAAACTTATTTTGGGAGTTTGGTCAATTCACCTCTCACGATGGAGAAACAATTGAGTCTTACTACACAAGATTCTACAAGATGATGAATGAAATGATCAGAAACAATTTGACAGTTGCAACGATGCAAGTCAATGTTCAATTTCTTCAACAACTTCAACCAGAATGGTCAAGATTTGTCACAATTGTGAAGCAACAACACAAGTTGGATGAAGTTTCATACCATAAGCTCTTTGACATTCTGAAACAATACCAAAAGGAAGTTAATGAACTCCGTGCTGAAAGAATGGCCAAGAATGCTAACCCATTAGCACTTGTTGCTACTGCTCAAACACTTCAAGACCCTTATTACCAAACATCAAAACCTCACAAATCATATGCACCAACATCAAAAGCTTCACTTCCAACCAGATCTCATGCAACTACAAGATACAAAGGCAAAGAGATAGCCAAACCAATCACACCACCATCTGAGTCAGCTTCTGAAGAAGACAGTGATCCTGAACAAGCTCAGAAGGATAAAGACATGCAGAAAAATTTGGCTCTCATTGCAAAGTACTTCAAGAAACTCTACAAACCTACCAACAACAACCTCAGAACTTCCTCAAACACCAGAAACAAGAATGTGGATACTACTCCAAGGTACAAGAATGACAATCAGACTGGACAGTTTGGGAATCAGAGGGCAGTGAATGTTGTTGGGGCTAGGGAAACTGTAGGTGGTCCAGTAGTGCAACAGTCTGGGATACAGTGTTTTAACTGCAAGGAATTTGGTCATTATGCTAAGGAATGCAGAAAGCCAAAACGGGTTAAAGACTCCACGTATCACAAGGAAAAGATGTTGCTGTGTAAACAAGCTGAGAAAGGTGTTCAACTTCAAGCAGAGCAATCTGACTGGCTAGCAGACACGGATGAAGAGATTGATGAACAAGAGTTGGAAGCACATTACAGTTACATGGCAAAGATTCAGGAGGTTCCTAATGCAGACTCAGGCACAGACGCTGAGCCATTGGAACAGGTACAATACGATACTGACGATAATGTGTTTGCCAATGACATACAACATTTTGACCAATCTGAATCCATTAGTAACACATGTGCAGTGGAAACGGGTGATAGTAATGTCACTCCTGACTCACCGGATATGTGTGATAATGATATTCAGGATGACCAAAATGATGTAGAATGTGATGATGAGCGTGTTGCACTTGCTAATTTAATTGCTAATTTAAAGCTTGATGTCGATGAAAATAAAAAGATTCAAAAGCAATTAAAGAAAGCAAATGCAACATTGACTCAAGAGTTAACTGAGTGCAAATCTATTCTTGCGGAAACTAGTAGAACTCTAGGAGAATCTAATAGTATTCGGGATAGTTGCTTAGTTGCACTTCAAAATAAACAGACTGAGTTTGAGAGGTACAAGGCCTTTAATGATCGTACAGTTGACTATGACAAACTTGAACATAAGTTAAATGAAGCTCTAGGACTATTAGCTCAAAAAGAAATTGACATAAAGCAGGTTAAACGTGAAACGCCGTGTAATTTCAATTGTCAAAGAGAAACTATGATCGAGTTAGTCCAACAGAGTCTTTTAACCAAGTCCAATACGAAGGTCTTGTATAGGAGAAACAAAGGTAATAAACGGATTTGAGCTTAAGGAAGAAAAAGATATTGACAAAAATAGATTCATGGAAAAACCAGATAAAGTTTTTAAATGAAATTGTTTACAAACGGAGTCAATCAATCCAAACCATTCATATGTTAGCACCCAAATGCCCAACATTTAATGGAAGATCTACCTTTGCCAATCCAAGGTACCTCAAAAAGGCTCAATATGAGCACCCAGGTTTGTATGCGATCACACAAGACCAATCTGATCCAGCAACCAGACTCATCCCCGATAGGGAAGAGATTCTGACTCTTGATGCAGAGAGTCGATCAAAATTGAATAAAGACTTAGTGAAACCTTTTGACTACACAATGTTAAATAGTCTTTATGAAATTTTCAGACCCCCGATAGTCAGCTTTCTGGAAATTTCAGTTAGCTACAGGCAATATGTAATTAAGAAAGAAATTGTTGAGAAAATCATTCGTGAAAACAATCCTTATATTTTCAAAAACATATGATTTATTACCATGTGTCTAAATTAGTAAGCAATAGTAGAAAGTATATAATGTCATGGCAATTATCATCAATTTCTGAGAAAATTGTCATCAAGCATTGGGTAAAACATTCAAATCGACCTTCTTCATCTTCGGAACCCAACTGCGCAAGATAATGGGAATTCCTAGTAAAGACTGTTTGATGCCCCTTGCCCTTAAGACTCAGAATGATAGTTTCGCAATTTGTACCAGAAACTTAAAGCAAGAAATGCATGCTGATTTAAAGTACGTTGAAATCTTTGATAGATGAACTTGCTGAACTTGAATTTGATAAGGCAGAATTTTCAACATGTTTGATATGCTTTTGCAAGAATGTGATGGCTAAAGTTTGTTATGTGTTCTTATTTGCATCTACATATGATTTAGATGAGATCAAGAATTAACAATGCTTATATCTTCATAGAGTTCTTGGAATGTGTTGTATTGCACAAAAAGCTTTTGAACAACTGAATTTGTAAGTAAAGAGATTTACACTGAGCTTTTACAGAGTTTTGCTAAATTAGAAAAACACTCAATTTCTCTTGAAATCGCTTTACAAGAATGTCAAGAACAACTGAAAAATGACATGAGTTTTGCAAGAAAGGCATCAAATTGTATTCGAAAGGAACGTTTGTGAAAAATATTTTGAATACAAGCTTGAAAGCTCAAATGACAGACAAGAACATGGTAATAAATGAGTTAAGAAACTCATTTGGTAACAAAAGGAAGTCTGTGGAAACTCAGTTTGATAAACCCCCCACAATCTTGGGTGTTGTTCGACAACCAAATGCTCAAAGGATTCCAAAACCATCAGTTTTAGGAAAACCGGCTCCTTTTTCAGACTCTCTTGAGAGAAAATATTTTGCAAAGAAAAAGTCGGTTTTAAAAACTAATGAGTCAGAGGGTTTATCAAAACCAGTCACTCCACAGAATTTGCCTCAAACAGCAAAGCAAGCTGTAAGAAACACAAATGTGATTAATCCAGGCATGTATCGAATTGCAAGTAGTACCACACAAACTAGAGCACCACAGTTGAATCAGACTTCTAGGAATACTAATCCTCGCGTATCTACATCCACAGGAGTAGCTCACAAAACTAATGTTAGCAGACCACAGCCTAGGAGCAATCAAATGAAAGATAAGGTCGTGCCAAACACTAGTCATGTGAAGTTTAAGAAGACTGATGTAGAAGAACACCCTAGGATTTCTAGTATTTCTAATCAAACAAAGTCTGTAACTGCGTGTAATGACAGTTTAAATTCCAGAACTTTGAATGTTAATGCTGTTTGTGCTACTTGTGGAAAATGTGTGTTTAATTCGAATCATGATGCTTGTGTTTCTAAGTTTTTGAAAGACGTGAATGCTAGAACTAAGAAGCCTAATGTAGTGCCTATTAGTACTAGAAAACCCAAAAGTCAGGCGAACAAATCTGTTGCAACACCCAATAAGAAAACAGTTGCATCAGAATCCACTGTCACAAATTCAAAGAGTTACTATAGGATGTTGTATAAGAAGACTAATAAGGCATGGAAATGGTGGATAGCACAACAATGCCCATCAGCATATACATGGGTTCCTAAGACAAAAAGGAAATGGGTACCTAAAGTTAGGAACGAAAGTGTGTCTAAGAATGTTAGTTTTTCCGTAGATAATGTATCTAGGATAACTAATGTCTTAAAACTCACAAACACTTTAGGATCCAATTTGTCATGTATTCCATCGTCCTCTAATTCTCTTGCAGATTGTACAACTCATCCTATTCATTGTTGACTCTGGATGCACAAAGCACATGACGGGCAATCTATCTCTGCTGTGCAATTTTGTTGAAAAATACTTGGGTACCGTTCGTTTTGGCAATGATCAATTTGCTCCAATTCTTGGTTATGGAGATTTGGTTCAAGGAAATATCTCGATCGAAAGGGTTTACTACGTCGAAGGTCTCAATCACAATCTTTTCTCGGTTGGTCAATTCTGTGATGCGGATTTGGAGGTTGCATTTCGGAAATCTACATGTTTTGTTAGAGATCTTCAGGGAAACGACTTACTAACCGGTAATGGCTGGAATCTGATCGCTATAAATTTCTCTTCAAGAAAATCTCATCTAGCTCCAATCTGTCTCATGGCTAAGCATCACCAACTCAAGCATGGATATGGCTCGAAGACTGTCTCATCTCAACTGTGTACGACATCAACTTGCTTTCATAGGAAAAGATGTTGTGATTGGTTTACAAAATGAAGTATGGTCATGGATCAACTATGTTTCCTCTTGTGAAGTGAGTAACGCAAACGAAGTTCATTCAAGTCAAAGACTGTTTCAAGTTCAAAAGGACGGTTAAACTTGCTTCATATGGACTTATGTGGTCCAATGCGGGTTGCAAGCTTAAATGGGAAGAAATATATTCTGGTAATCGTCGATGACTACTCCAGATATACTTGGACTCTCTTTCTACGTTCCAAGGATGAAACACCAGAAGTTTTGAAAGACTTTCTCACGATGATCCAAAGGTATCTTCAAGCCTGTAATTTCGGTTCGCACTGACCAGAGGACACATGAAGTTCTTAACAGAACACTTAATGCATTCTTTAAAGAGGAAGGAATTGAGCATCAAACTTCTACTCCTCGAACACCTGAACAGAACGGCGTTGTCGAAAGACGAAACCGCACTCTCGTTGAGGCTGCTCGAACGATGCTTTCGGCTTCTAAACTTCCTTTATTCTTTTGGATGAAGCAATTGCAATGCATGCTTACTCAAAACAGATCAATTCATCATCCCAACTCATGGGAAAACGGGCATTTCACAATCATTAATGACAGAAAAAAACCTTCAATAAAACACCTTCAACATCTTTGGTTGCACTTGTTACTTAACAAGAGATGGTGAAAAATTTGGTAAGTTGAAGAAAAAGGGGTTTCGTGCATTTTTGGTGGGATACTCCACACTCAATCATTGGGATATCGTGTCTTACAACAAAGAGAACAAGGTTGATAGGTTGGAATCATCCATCTCAGATTTGATGAGATCAAAGATGATACCAGAGACGTCTGTAGTATGACACTTCAGGCTCGTTCCCAACGAATAAGCGGCGTAGTTATGACAACCCTGACCCCGCACCAGGAACTTACAAACATGTTTTTCCTTCAGCAGATTACAACAGTTCCATCACAACAGGAGTTGGATCTTCTTTTTGGTCCTTTTGTACGATGAATTTTTCAATGATGGTACTTCACGTGTCAACAAGTCTTCTTCTCCACGATAATCTATGCTCCACAAGACACAAACCCTTCAACGAACATTCACCCTACATCAGAACCGACAACTCCTACAAATGTTCATGCTGAGGAAAACAACGATGATCAAGCAGAATTTACCAATCCTTTTTGTACACCGGTACAAGAAGCGGCTGAGTCTTCCTCACGCAATCTTGGTAATTCAAATGTTGCATACCTTCAATAACCCAACATCAGGATTACCGATGGACAAAAGTCACCGTTAACTCTAGTTCGTGGATATCCTTCCATGCCAGTGCAAACACAGACGACAACTTGCAACAGATCCTGAAATTTGTATGTTCGCACTCACGTGAGTATCGTTGAACCGAAAAACATTAAGGAAGCAATGGCTGATTCAGCATGGATAGGGATGCCATGCAGGGAAGAACTTTATCAGTTTCACAGACTACAAGTCTTGGTGGGAACTCGTTGACAAACCTTTTGGCAAGAACGTAATCAAGCTAAAGTGGTTATGGAAAAACAAAAAGGATGAAGACCAAACTGTAATTCGCAACAAAGCACGACTTGTAGCTAAAGGTTATGCTCAGGAAGAGGGTATTGATTTCGAAGAATCATTTGCTCCAGTTGCTCGCTTGGAGGCTGTCAGGATTTTTGTCGCACATGCTGCACACAAGTCTTTTCCAATTTATCAAATGGACGTGAAAACGGCATTTCTAATGGTCTTTTTACATTGAAGGAGGTGGGTTTATGTTGCACAACCAGACGGATTCGTTGATCCTGATCATCCAGACAAAGTTTACCGTCTAAGGAAAGCTCTATATGGATTGAAACAAGCTCCGAGAGCCTGGTATGATGAACTCTCAAAATTCCTGATTTCCAAAGGTTTTACTAAAGGTATCATTGACCCGACCCTATTCACGATAAAATACGGGGAGGACATTCTACTTGTGCAGATTTACGTGATGACTTATTTTTGGTTCCACAAACCCTAAATTTCAAAACGTTTTGAAAAAATTAATGCACGGTAGATTTGAGATGTCTTGATGGGGGAAATGAATATTCTTTTTAGGATTCAGAATCACCAATCCCCACGAGGTATCTTTATTAATCAGGCCAAGTATACTTTAGAGATACTTAAAAAACATGGTATGGAAAAAGGACAAAGCATTGGTACACCAATGGCTACGAAACCTAAATTAGATGCAGACTTGAGTGGTACACTCGTAGACCAAATACCATAGTAAAATAGGGTCACTCATGTATCTGGCATCTAGTAGACCAGCCATAGTGCAAGTAGTATGTTATTGTGCAAGATATCAAGCAAGACCGACTAAAAATACCTCAAAGAGGTTAAAAGGATCTTTCGATACAGTAAGATGGTACATTCACATGGGACTTGGTATTCCGAAGGGTTCTCGGCTTGATCTAACAGGCTTTTTCAGATGCCGATTATGCCGTTGCCTTGTACTCGCAAAAGCACTTATGAGGAATACAGTTTAGGTGATAAGTTGTCAGCTGGATGTGAAAGAAGCAGGTACTGTACTGCAATGTCAATCAGCAGAGCTGAAACGTGGCGTTATCTGCAAGTTGCGTCAAGTAATGTGGATGGGACACAACTTCAAGATTATGGCTTAAACTACATACAAATTACGTTGTATTGCGACTCTCAGTCACCTAGCAATTATCATGCAACCCCGTGCAGCACTCCCGTACCAAGCAATCCATTCTCAGTATCACTTCATAACAAGAACAGTTGAAAAACGGTATAATTGAATTATACTTTGTCAGAACTGAATACCAATTGGCTGACATGTTTACTAAAGCCCTTCCCGAAGAAAGGTTTCAGTATCTCGTCAGACGTATTGGTATGAGATGTTTGACTCCAGCAGAACTGGAGGTTCTGACAAAAGAATCTGCTTGATACCTCATCAAACATCAACATGTACAAAAATATAAAATTTCAAAAAGAAAATACAAAATCAAAAATCAGAAAATGTTTCAAAAAATATTCTTCTCGACATGTCTCTTGGAATCGATAACATTTACGTGCTTAGAAATGTCGATTAACATTGACACGGGTGTGTAAATGAAGTTCGAGCGAGAGTTTTCAAACAGTTTCAAAACATGTCATTTCTAATTTTCTAAATGGCTTATGTACAAATATCAGTACGTAACCCGGACTTCAAATAAAGGAAAGCTTATCTATAAAGATAACTTATCCTAACAACGAGAAATTCAACGTTTCTCGGTCTTGAGCTGTTCTTACAAGACATTCAATGTTTTTAGCTCAAGAAAAAGGATAGTGTACGTTTCAGTGCGCTTACCCTTCACGTTAGAAGAGAAGTCCTCTAACATTTGGTTTTTCAAAAGGTTTGAGCATTATTTTCAAGAATTTCTCGATGTCTATCATAATCTTTCTAAACATTGTGTGCTCATACACTCCAGCCCTCACAGTGTTTTCAAAAGACATAATTTCTTAATTGGTCCTATTTTTGAGGGGGAGTTTTTCGAAAAACAAAGTTTTAATGTTCTTGAATACATCATCAACGACCATTCTTATGTATTCAAAACATTATCATAATGTTCAAAACCATTCATTGCTGACATATTTGTCTCCCAGCTTTTTTCAAGACAAATTTTAATCACACAGTATTTCAAATCTAATGACTTAGAATTTAAAATAAGGGGAGAAAATGATTAAAATGTGATCTAAAGACTCAAATTGCTATCGGAAAAGGTTTTATGGTTACGATCCCATTACCTACAAACATCTTATTTCACGACGATTCTGAAAGTCATTTAGGTGGTAAGGTTAGGTATTTGGTCCTAGGATACATGCATAGTACCGGGAGGGATCTCAACCACACCACAATAAACCCCCCCCATCTACCCCTTCTGACCCACCCACTACCCCAATAGCCGCCATCGAGCACCCATCTCCTCGTCATCACCAACGACGCCATCCAATACAACACCACCACCATTGATTAACGTCATCAATCATGCATCAAACTCAACTTCACCTACATCGATCTATCACCACCTCACTCCACCGTCACCTCCAAGCCAGCACACCACCACCACCTCAGACGCACCATACTCACTCGCAGCCCTGCTCACCCCCACCGTGCACCACATAGGGTGCGGTTGGTTTTCCTCAGAAGCCAAAGAGGATGCATGGTTTTGTCTTTGAAAACCAAGTTAGTTTGCGTTCGGTTGTTTGTAATACCAAATAGGGGAGCGTTTGGTGTTTCTCGACACACAAGAGGGGTGCGTTTGACTGATATTTCAACAACACCCACGGTTCTTCTTACGAGCATACCCTCATAACACCATACCCCACACCCCTACGTCAGCGACATTCGGACACTACCTATATTGTTAAGTATAATAGTTCGGTTGTCCTTAGGTTATGATGTGTGTAGATTGACCTATGTTCTGGTGTGCTAAAGAGAGTGAAGGATATACCCGGCAGAAATAAGAACTTGTAGCGTACTCCTCCATAGGAACAATCAATACAAAGGGTGTTAGTATACATACAGCAGACGTATGGTAAAGCATTGAAGAGAGTTGGAAGATTAAAATAGAATGTAGGATAAAGGGTGTTAAGTGATAGAGAAATGTCTCTACTATCGCACACACGATCCCGGTCTCTGTCTGAGAAACTCGCATGAGCCATATACTCCCTGCGTATATATAATTATGTTGAATCAGAATCATGTCCGTGTTCTAGAGTTAAGATGATTGTGATCATGATGGAACGCTGAGGAATCCTCATATGACTAACTCGAGAGCTCTCGCCACATCGACTCACTCAACCACCCCCTTCCAAGACCATCGCCGCGCGTAAGTGTCTCACGCTCACATACAATGAAATCTTGTCTACTTCGCGTCAACCGGCTGCATGGCCACCTCCCCAACGTACTTCCTGACCTTGTCATTTCCTCTCTCGGTTAGTTAATACTTGATAGGGGGCTGTCTGCTCAGCCTCCGATTACTAAAAACCAAAACGCACTAATCGAGTCTAGAGCAAGAGATCATAAATAAAATCTAATTAGGACACATTCATTTCTAACACTGTTGGACAACATACTGTTCACAAGTGTTAACAAGAGTCATACGGCGATTATCTTGTGATTCTGCCAGAACATCAGAGTGATATACTTTATGTATACACATTGATGAAGAAATCCTTTCCAGTGTACATCATCAAACAGCATGCGGTAGGTGACTGCAGATCTCTCTATATGACATCAAGCTTGTGTCAATGGGATATCGCTAAAGGTCCAGTAAATGAATTGACGGCATAATCAGAAAGATAGTAACTATCTGATTCACTTCTTATGTGTTAGACTACCGTGTCATTCTCGCATTTCGATGAGTCGTTGATCTCTCTGGATGATCCGGATGAGAAAGTCTTCTACTTGAATAATTCCTACATTACTTCACTGATAGATATAACTAAGAAAATTAAGGAATGATGTATGAAGAGAGATATTATAGAGAGAGAAAATTTTAAGACAGACTCACATTAACAATTGCTTACCAACCCATCCCATAATACCACATGACACCAAATCCCCTTCCATATGGTGAGGTATAGATAATCGTAGCACATGAGGGCCTGTGTATAAGGTCAACTTTCTAGAGTAGTCCTCGTGTTGAGCAATGACCCACTCTACGCATGTCGCTGGAGTCTCTCCCCCAGTTTGAAGGTGGATCTCGTTCTGAAATATCCTATCGCTCCGATGACACAGCGTGACAGCTATAGTTCTTTCCATAGATAGTAGACAAGGGCGTTCACTACGGAACAGCGAGGCTGTGTACTGACTAACATATCTCACAGGACAGATATTAAGAGACAAGAGATAGCTGATGTACGCTCACCAGACTAGAAGTCAATTCCTGTTCTTCTCGTCTCACTGAATTTCTTTCGTCGCATACACCTGAGTGAGAAATGCGCCCCAACACACCCGATGAGGTCGATGATCGCTCCCAGCTGACCTCGCCTCGCAATCCAGCCTCGATCCTCTACCCCAATATCCCCTTCGCCCGCCAACCTCGCCGCGCTCCCCCTCTGCTCTAAACCCGCCACACTCAGACCATCTTATCATCAGCATACTACGCACATTACATAAGTATCACATGCCTGAAGCTCCTCTCCACTACAAGATACTCTCACTACTCCCTCTTAACTTATCTTTTGGTCTCTTATGTATCGATACACTCTAGCTGTCCATTGTGCTAAGATCTTATGTGTGACTTGAAGTCTACCAGCTCAAGCAAAGCTGTGTTGTTATCAGTGACAGAAGATGTCCGTTCGGAAGATTATCTGTGTGAGAACAATGAGAACCCACAAACTGCTGCGCACCTCATCACCGTCCCTCAAGTGCTTCACTCCCCGCTAGATTACGATAGTCGCGTCCTCCTAGTAATGAGTAGACTTGTGATATCTTAGAGACAGAAGCTAACAGTGTCATCGCGAGCACCGCATGAAAGAACCAGTAATAGTTATTGCGAGTGGCTCTTCCCCCCCCAATCCCCACCCCCACCCCACCCCGGCCCAGAGCCACCGCACCGCCCGACCGAGAGCCCCCCCCCCCCCCCCCCCCCCCAACCCCCCCCCCCCCCCCCACCCCCCACACACCTATTGTACACTTCGTATCAAGACTAAAGGATAATGATTTTTAACGATCTGGACAGGAATAGACAAAAGTCAAATGACATTGACAAAGGCTAAAGATCTAAGATCACAAAAGCATGAATGAAACAAGGCTACAACATATAACAGAGACAAAAGATCACATGAGCTCATAAACAAAAGCAATCTCATTGAATCTCACGAAGGAGGTTGTCACAATGAAACTACTCTCGGGAGAGATTGATTTGCCTCAAAATATTGAGTCGATACAAATGGATGTTCGTTCAATAATTTATATTAGGTCTCAGTTCACACTAAATTAATATACGTTGTAATAGGCTTTAGTGGGTTAAACGGGCTCTTATTTTTAATCTCAATCTGTCTCGTGTATCGGGCGATTGCCCCATAAGTATAAACCGGAGCCGGCCGTAGAATTACTAAAAGGCATGCATGCCTATAAATACCACCTCACCAAGGAAGGGTGAGGTGGTTGGTTCATTTGTAACATTTCAAGTTAATCATCCAATTCCATTTTTCTCTCTAACTTTCTCTCTCTAAATTCTCTCTCTACATTCTTCCTAATTTTCTTGTTAATCTTATTGAAGTGAAGTGATAAAGGGTTACCGACATATAATAATAGAATTATAGTGAACATTACTAGGTATAGTAATTTATAGAAGTTTTGGTATAACTTATTTGTTTATAGGACTTTTCCCATTTTTACAAAATCCAATGTTCTTCCATTTTCAATCAAACCGTGTTGCAATATCCTCGTGTTTTATATATATATATATATATATATATATATATATATATATATATATATATAAACTAAACAAAATAATAATTATTACATTTATTTAACCATTTAAACCGCCATTACGCGTTTTATGTTTATTACATCTTACGATGCATTTATTAGTTGATTTATTATATAAACCAAACGCCCCTTATCTTGCTTCTAACCAACCAAACACACCCCTATCAGTGTTTCTGCTATACCAAACGCACCCTAACCATGGCTGCTAAACCCCAAACGCACCCCTTTGGTGTCTACATCAAACCAAACACACCCTATGGATGTTTACAGCCAACCAAACGCATCCTTGTCTATGTACAAAAACACTAACGCACCATTATTGCTGAACTCAGATCCAAACACACTCTATGTGTGATACGGAAAACCACATGCACCTTGTTGCGTTTGTTTATGAATAACTCAAACTAACCTTGTGGTGCCTAATCAACCAACGCACCTATTGATTTCACAAGCCAAACACACCCTCTTTCGTTTATAACAAAACCAAACGCATCCTTTCGTTTCTATATAAAAACCAAACGTACCCTATTCGGTGACAACAAACCAACGCACCCTAGTCGGTCATAAACACGAACCAAACGCACTCGTGTGCTGGTGAACAGTAAACCGACGCACCCTTGTTGTTGAATATCAGTCAAACGCACCCTCTTGTGTGTCGAGAAACACCAAACGCAACCTATTTTGTTCTGTACAAACCAACCGATATAGCACCTAACTTGGTTCTAAGACAAACCCAATGCACCCTCTTTGGTTCTGAGGAAAACCAACGCACCCTATGTGGTGCTACGGTGGGGGTGGCAGGGCTGCGGTGGAGATGGTGCGGCTGAGGTGGTGGTGGTGGCGGGCGTGGGAGGTGTCTTTTGGTGGTGAGGTGGTGTATTGATCGTGGTGGTGCGGTGGTGATGTTATGATGATCGATGATGACGTTGATCATGGTGGGTGGTTGTTATTGGTTGGCGTCGGGTGGTTAGAGACGAGGTGATGGGGTGGTCGTGGCGGCGGAGTGGCTGGTTTTGTGGGTGGGTGGGTAGATCGGAGGTAGATCTATGTTTTTATAAATTTTTATGGGTGTCGGGCGGCCGGTGGCGGCTGTTTTGGGCCGGAAGGAAATTGGCCCGAAAAAGATGGCGGGGCGGCGGGGGTGGTGAGATCCGCCGGAAAAGATGAGAGGGAGAGAGTGTTTATGTGTGTGTTATATCTCACAAAATGAAAAAAATAATAACTTATATATATATTTAAAAATATAGTACCCCTACTAAATAATATAGTAGTGGTACTATTCTTCATTTGGCTCATAAGTTGCTTCCTGGAGAAATATAGTAGCCATCTAATGAATTTAGTACCTCTACTAAACAAATTAGTATTGGTACTACTTTCGGCCATTTCTCGCATATTTTCGTTCCAATGCCCTTAATTACCTGAATTCGAAATATAAACGAATTAAGTACCGAATTCATATAAAACTGATATCAAGTAAGGCAATAAACATATAAAACGTTCATTTTGTAAACGTTTTATAAAATTTATTTAAAACGTTTATTATTTATGTGTATATTTCCGATAAACTTTGTACGTAAAATGATCTTTTACTCGAATATTTTCATCTTCAACAAACGTCACTGAATAAAATGATGACTAATTTATTAAATATTTTTATTTAATAAAAAGTGTTAATTAAATATAATTTAATTATTTTCTTGTTTCTATAATCTTGCGAGGGAATTTCAGTCACTTTCTGACTGTTTTCGGGTCTCGGTCAAAACTAAAAAGTTGTCCGTAATATCGTTTTACATCAAATTGCTTTAGAGTCCGAGTCGTGAAAACGTGATTTAGTGGTTCGTTTTTGATAAGTCAGCTTATGAATAACATATATCTTGTTCGTTTTCAAGTCAAATAAGTTAAAAATAACTTGCACATGAGAGATGTAATAATAATTATGATTTATTATTTAAAATATTTTCCGAAAATTTTACCGGTCACGCGGTAATCGCTTTTACGTGACAATAAAAGACCAAAAGTCAAAAAGTCAAGTCAGACCCAAAAAGTCAAAGGGTAAAATAGTCATTTAAAATTTTGAAAATTGCCGGATGTTACACGTTTTCCTAGACGTCTATGCCAATTTAATATCTTATGACTAGTTTTCTAAAGCCTAACGCGCACATCCATCACATGAAACAACATTAAAAGGATCTACAATCTAAGTTTCATGCAATCATAAGTAAATACTAATGGATCTAGCCTAGCATGTTATAAGAAGATAAAGAACAACATTCAATCAAACAATACATAATAAAATTGAAAGATTAAAAGGAGAGATGAAATTTACTTGATTAAAACATGGATTAAAGACTATTACAATAGGGTTTTGAGGCCCTAAAGACGGCCTAAAAAGCTGCCAAACTCGAATATAAAAGTTAGGGTTTGTCTCCTAAAAGTTACACACTAAAAACCCTAAAATCGGTTTTGTATATATAGGAAAAGCGGTACGACGGCATCGGGTTATAGTCGTGATGCCGTCACCACGTTGATTCTTCTAAATCCTTTTTAAGTCGGCTACGTTCTAACGTCGTCGTCAAATCTCTGACGCTGTCATCTTGAAAGTCTTGATGTCGTCGCTTAGGATTTGCGACGCCGTCTCTACGCTCTGTATGCACGATTTCTTCAAAGGATTTGGTGTAGAGTCGTAGTCTTGTACGTTTCTTCTCCAAATGAGCCAAAGTCACGTGTATTTCCTCCAAAAGTCATCCAAGTGCTAAAAACATGAAAACAAACAATTAACCACATAATCTTGGCATATTTGCATGATTTAGGGGGTTAAATGACCCTAAAAATTATATAAAATGACACCTCATCAAATACCCCTACACTTGGGATTTGCTTGTCCTTAAGAAAATGGGCTTTTCTACCCGGACAATAGCAATATTAGGGGCATTTAACCTACTCTTTAAAAGCAGTTTACAATACAACCTTCTAGACGTCGTAATTAAAATCATAAAAAGTATATACTAGCACCTCACATAAGTGTTTGGATTCTCTCTTTCACTCAGGTGTATAATGAATTATAACAATAATGGGAAACGGAAAATTAACACTCATTACCTATCATAGCATATAAATTACCATAGGCTTGGTAAAGGATCAAACCTCCACCGATAGGCGCAAGTATTTGTCATTACTATCAAAGAGGTCTTTTAAAGGGTTGTGATGTGTAGGTGTAAGATAACATTAATGGAAACGAAAACGGATTGGATATATATGGGGGTGGCTTTTTGGGTGAATTTGGGATGAAATGGTTAGCTAATTATTTATAAAAATACACGCTGATTGGGTTGCTAAGCCAAAGACTCGGACAAAGATATACAAACTCTACACAACTCAACATCAATATCTTTTCTTTTTCTTTTCTATTTTTTTAATAACATAATACATCACTTGGGGCATATAAATGCACCCCTACAATTGAGTTTTAGAACTCGTCATTACAATCTACCTAATGACCCGAATTGAGGTGGATCAACACAACATGGAGATTATTTGACAAACATATGTGGGTATTGACTTAACTTTTCTTCCCCATTCTTCCGTGAAATAGATACTACCAGGAATCCCAATCGTCCCAAAACTGTATTTACAAGCATAAGTACTTAGCAACCGTTTACTCAATAATTAACTTAGGTTAAAACAATAATGTACTAAAAGCGAGTACATACAAGGTAGGCTAAGGCGATTTGGGTGTAACAATTGGTTTAAGGGTTAACAATGCTCTTCATTAAAAGTCCGGCTTAACCAGAAAATTACGAGAATCGTGAAAAGGATAGGCTCGGAGGGTTTTACTAGGGGAGTCTTGCACTAAAAGTAAGTGCGAAGCACGGGTGTGGGATAGTTATATAGTCGATATGACCATCATAACAAATACAGGTTAAAAACATATGTTAATCCTTGTGCCTCTTATCATTTAGCAAATCAAAATTCTCACTATGCAGTCTCGGGATGCATCACAAAAACAAGTTTTAGAATTTAATACACTACCAGTATACTCTTATAATTTTAAACCGATACCAATGTTCCAGAAAAGGCGACAAAATCATACATACACATCCGTAACGACGGAATAGACTCATACGACTACATTTGAACCTTAACTCAAACAAGCTAAAGGTAAAATTATATTGGGTATCAAAAATAGATACCCGAATTCCTATAGATCTAAAGGCGAACCTCACATTTTCGGGGTAGAATTTTGAAGGTTTTTGTGCTAGTCATATAAATTCCTATCCATGAGACGCAATTAATACTCGATTTTCGTCGGTATATGTCATAAATAAATTTAAATTTGGGTTAAAATTACCGTCTATGCTATGTTTCGATATATTACCCATCATTTTAAGGACAAAGCAAATGGCAATTGAAGGAATAGTTTCTAAGGCTTATTTCCCCTACACTTAAGTTGAACATTGTCCCCAATGTTCTTTAGAAGTACCCGTATAAACGAATAAAGGGAAAAGAAAACAAGTAAAAGAAACTAGTACTCCCCTGGTTTGCTTAATAATGGAGAAGAAACATGCGATAATTGGTTAAATCGTCCTCCAAGAATCGTCATATGAAACTTCCTAAGAACTTCCAAGCTTCTTCTCATCAAATATAACCTATAAATCAAAGACAACTACACCTGGCGTAAAATCGACGGGACAATGATATATACAACGAAACTTTAGGGTTGACTCTATGAAAGCAGTAAAGATAGGATGAAAGTGATGATATAATCATAGGTTTCAGCAGGTTTACAAGAAAATTACAAATTTTGAGTATTGTACAATTTATTTTTCGAAAATAACAAGAAAATTACAAATCATAGGTTTCTGCAGGTTTACAAGACGTGACACCTTCTCCAGCCACTGTGAAAATTTCTTTTTTGTTTTTCTTGAAAAATTTCCTGCACACAGTTCTATTAGTTATATCCTGTGTAAAATACTGCATAAAACCTGAGATTAATCATTACAATCATATGATTCGAAACTGACGCGAATTAATCTAAACAATTTATTTTAAATGTTTTAATTGGTTCTTATAAACCGGATATTTTCCACTACACTTATTTTATGCAAAATACCTTTGATTGTCAATAAGACGAAGTTAAAAACAAAACAAAGCATGATTACAAAAATAATTCAAACATAAAAGAATAAACAAGAAGAATTAAAACACAAGACACTCCTAAATGCGGGAAAATAAATATTAGGTTGCCTCTCAAAAAGCGTTTTTCTTTAATTTGAGTCTTGTAGCTAGACTTGGAGTCGCACGCCCTTGCATGACTTCGTGTAGGCTCACATGCCCACGGATGAGCCATTCTTTCATACTTTCATCCACTTGATATTCGGGGCCTAGGTTCAAACAATTCTTGTACATATATTTGTTCTTCTCGTAAGCATTCCTAAATCCGTTAGTTAGATCTCTTTGACTTAGCACATGGATGGGTGGGATTTTACTCCACGATACGTGCCCCCAAATTTTAAACCTAGGTATAGTGCAGGGCATTTGGAATGTGTAGTTGTCCAAGATCCTAGTGAAAGACATTAATCCCTTAGCATAATCATATTCAAGTTTAGTGATTTTTCTAAAGGGTTTGCCCATCACAACTTCATCAATATCTCTTAGAATAAACTCTCCTATGTCTTCTAATACCACAAAATCCGTGATGTAAGTGAAACTTTCTACAAACACACAGACATCCCTAACAATAGCAAACTAAGTTCTTCTCTGTACTTTCTAATCCTTCTACCATTATAGTATTGTGGGCCTTACGCGTAATAATATTCATTAGGGTCAAAGTAGGTTACAAAATTCCTAAAGCCGATCATACATTGGAATGCCAGGTCATCCTTTATTAATTGCCCGTTGGCGGCATAATTGTCCTTCATTACCATATTCTTCTAGCTAATTTAGGACTTCACCATCATCAGAATCATCATCCGAGTCTAGAAAAGGAGAAACAAGTGGTGTATCTATCGATTCGTCATCGGGCTCAAGGTCATCCATATTAATTTCATTAGGTGGTTGTGAGAAACAATTAAGAAATTGGTCAATGTTCTCTAGGTCAGAATCGATATAGGTCAAGATTGCCTGTAGCTCGTTAAGCTCTTGGACAACCTTTGCGTGAAGCGCAGTTGGCATGACAGGAAGGTTATTCATCGGTGGTGGATTCGCGTTCTCCATAGCGAAGAGCGGAATAGTCAATGATGATTTACGAACAAAAGCACAAATAAAATATAGACTACGAGAAAGCTTATATATTGAAAATAAAATCTCACTTGAAAGGATTCAAGCAAGTAGACCTAAGTTAAACAATGGTCAAAACCTAACTATTCCCCACACAGCGACGCCAAAAACTTAATGCGATGGTCGTAAAGACTTCACGGGAAGTTTTACAATCCCCTAGGCAGAGTACCTAACCGTTGTAGTGTAGTAAGGCAAGAATCTGGGGTTGTTATCGTTCTCTAGGGGAATAGGTTGGGAAGGTTCGATCAAGATCTAACAAAGGTCTATGGGGTTGAGCGAAGATTCTTTTTTTATTTTTATATTATAGAAAGCAGGTAAAATCATGGTTTGAGAGGTTTGGTTTGTTTTATCTAATTAAACTAAATTATAGTCTAAACTACTTTGGTGATAACTTATATGATAAACGAACGTATTTACTTAATCATGCACTACTTCTTAGATTGCTTCTCCTAATCCTATTGCTTTGTCACACTTGTGATGATCTGTGTAAGTATTTCCTAAGTCATGAACGAATTATACGAACCCGCTGTCTAAGTAATATTCCGTTAAGGCAGCGCACAAGTAAGGTAGTATGAAGACTATTACAAGGCACCTAAGAGTACATTACATGAAATTGAAATATCTTAAGAGGGATCAACCATATTAGGGGTAAGGTAGTATGAAGACTGTTACCGATGGTATCCTTTCTACACACTCACGTTTCCCTAGACGTCTATGCCAATTTAATATCTTATGACTAGTTTTCTAAAGCCTAACGCGCACATCCATCACATGAAGCAACATTAAAAGGATCTACAATCTAAGTTTCATGCAATCATAAGTAAATACTAATGGATCTAGCCTAGCATGTTATAAGAAGATAAAGAACAATATTCAGTCAAACAATACATAATCATATTGAAAGATTAAAAGGATAGATAAACTTTACTTGATTAAAACATGGATTAAAGACTGTTTCAATAGGGTTTTGAGGCCCTAAAGACGACCTAAAAAGCTACCAAACTCAAATATAAAAGTTAGGGTTCGTCTCCCAAAAGTTACACATTAAGAACCCTAAAATCGGTTTTGTATATATAGGAAAAGCGGTGCGATGGCATCGGGTTATAGTTGTGACGCTATCACCACCTCGATTCTTCTAGAACCTTTTTAAGTTGGCTACGTTCTGACACCGTCTCTAAGTCTCTGACGCCGTCATCTTGAAATTCCTGACGTCGTCGCTTCGGATTCGCGACGCCGTCTCCACGCTATGTATTCATGATTTCTTTAAATAATTTGGTGTAGAGTCGTAGTCTTGTCCGTTTCTTCTCCAAATGAGCCCAAGTCACGTGTATTTCCTCCAAAAGCCATCCAAGTGTTAAAAACATGAAAACAAATGATTAAGCACATAATTTGGGCATATTTGCATGATTTAGGGGGTTAAATGACCCCAAAAAAGTGTATAAAGTGACAACTCATCAATATTCTATCATAAGCTTGGCAAGGATACTAATCTTCACCACTAGAGTCTAGATGCAACTGTTCAAAAGAGCAAATGGGTTGACACAACACAAAGGCTTACGGGGTGAATCATCCTTTAAATGCAATCTTTACCAAAAACGTTACACCAACAAGGGCGACAAAATCACACATGCACATCTGTAATGACAGATGAGACATGTATGATTGCTCACTACCTCATTCGAGTAAGACCAAAGGTTAGGAATTAGGTATGGGTGCACATTTAGTTGGTGATAAATAAAATAAACATAAAACAAATAGTTTTCTAAGTCTACAATCTCCCCGTCATTGGTCGCATTTAAATCCCATAAGGAAAAAAAATCAAGGGTCCAAGTCAAGGGGTATTCATAATACACGAGTTAATGAGTATGAAATGTAGTGTAATGCCTCATAATCCCCATAAACTAGGCAAGAAAGACGCATTAAATCGGCCTTCATCATCAATGAACAAAAATTATATGCTAAATTTTTTAAAATTTTGGGCAAAATTAGGACATAATCTCACCAAATATCTCATTTCTATCTCCCTTCCCTCCACTTGAGTTATACAATGCCCTCATTGTACAAATATATACTTAAAATAAAAAGGAAAGATAGAAATGACACGGGTTTATAAGAATTAACCGTTTACATAGATCAAAACGGGAATGACTAATCATCGCCAACTGGACAAGGCGAGAATACCACCACGATATGACATAATAAAGCTTATTTATAATTTTTGATCAACTATAAACAAACTAATAAACTCTTACTTACATGCTCTTTATTCTCTTTTTTATGCAAGACAAGGATACAATGAATCATATTGCAGACACATATATACATAAGCATCCCTCACTTGAGATCATCTGTCTTCAAAATGCGACTTTCATCAAATACCCTCTATCCTAACTCGTGACTTTCTCTAGTGAAACCAAAATAAACCAGCAACTCCCCAATCATAGACAAAAGAAACTACAGGGTAGGCTAAGCAATTGGTGTAACGAAACAACATATATAAGGTTACAAAATGAAAAGAAAGGCTCAGCAGGTTAAACTAGGGGTATCTTGCACTAAAGATGAGTGCAACAAAGGGTTTAACATATAGATTGACTAATCAGTGTGAAAAGTCAATATACACAATCATAACATGAAATGGATAGGCTATTTGAGGTTAATCCTAAAATTTTGCTTTTTATCATAGCTACACCGATTACACTAGGTGCAATGCTCATTTTGGTGGTCTCGAAAAGATATACCAAGCCAAGTTCTAAAGTATACTACAGCCACCGACACACTTATTTTTATGAAATTTATGTATAAGGGGGAACAGAAAGGCTTATCCTCACACAATAGAATTATAAGGTAGGGTTTGCTCAGTAAAGTCTTAACTAGTTAAGTAATGAACAACATGTCAAATTTTTATTAATGAACTATTTTTCAGTACAAACTAGAAAAATTAAGGCAAGCATAATCAAATAGGTGTTTATTTCTAACCCCTTCCCCTCACTTGAGTCAAACATAAGTATAGAAAATTAAAATAGTAAGGGTTAGAATTGAGACAGAATACTCCCCTGGAATTACCCGATAAGATGAAGAGACGGCATGCTCTAAGCCATGCTCCAAGTCTGCTTCCTCGAGCAACATCCATCATCACAAATATCTCCATCATTCGCCTGAATAACATTCAACTAGTCTGGTTTGGAATGCTTCCTCGCAGCTTGATTAGTATCCAAGCACCACTCCATGTGCATTAACTGTATAGCTGCAAGAAAGACTAATAAAAAAAGCATAAACCCGGATAAAAGCACCATAGCACATAATATACAAAATATTACAAGAAACAAAATAAGCCTAACTCACTTTCGTAGGAATCACGGTTGCATTTAGCATATGCAACAAGCCTTTTAAACCACTTGGTGGCCCAAGTAGACGATTGAAGTCTCGTGAGGGTTTCCAAGGAACATACCCACAAAGTTCATTTACCAAATGTACACGGTTTTGTAAAAATTTCAAACTTATTTGAGGTTTATAGGAAGGAGTTACGGCGTAACCATGGATTGGGTTACGCCATAACCATGTGGCAAAAATATTTTAAAATTTTGATCATATCTAGTTACGACGTAATCATGGAAGGGGTTACGTCGTAACTACATTCGTTACGGCATAACTAAAGTGGTTATGCACAAACAGAAACATTTTTATCACATGAATATGAGTTGATGCGACCTCGAATTTCGTTCTCTTACTATGAGAACCTGCATAATCAAGTAAGACACATACAAAAACAACTAAATGCATAAAGGAAATGAACTAAACTAAAAGGATAGGCCAGGTTGTCTCTGATAAACCCCTTTCTTTCAAAACAAGTCTTTAAGTTAGACTCAAGCCTCCATCGCAGGCTACTTGGACATCTCTAATCATGTCTAATCCTCTTGTCATCTTGGTTCTTACACCAAGATCTCCTCAACCTGCCCACAATTGCTCAACCTACACACTAACAAACCCGTGCATTAAATGTGTAATAACAATTAAACTGAGCAAAAGAAGAGGAGCACACAATAATGGCAAATACTTGACTCAGGAATAATACCACATGAATTAAAACATTGAGGTTGACAAGCTTAATATTTATATACAGGCGACATTAAAAAACATTTTAAAAGTTTAAGCAATGCCCAAACTATTTTTGGTGTCCCAGACCTAGTAACCAAATTTGATGCAACAAGCGCTACCATGTTACGCCATACCAAGTCTGAAACGACAAATTTCATTTATTTCATACAAACAAGCACACAAGCACACAGAAATAAGAGAAGAACAGAAGGTCAAGCACTCACAAGCATATACAAATTCCAATCAAACAATTAAAAACTACAAAAACCGTTCCCTGGCAGCGGCGCCAAAAACTTGATGCGTTATTTCCTTTTAACATAAATTACGTCAGGTTTTACATTTATAAAACCCTAACCACCTCGACTATTCCTATGCACTAAAGAGCAGTGTACCCTATCGTGTATAGTGTGGTGATTGGTAAGTACGGGTGTCGATCTAAGAACGGTTTGTGCCTCTAATTGTCTAATTGAAATAATAATCTACCTAAGAAAGCAGTAAAGAAAGCATTTTAAGTTTTTAAGAGATTATTTGGATTATTGGGTGGTAAGCCTTACTTTGAAAAAGGGAATTGGAATAGTGGCAGACAACAAGAAAAGAAAAACACATTTAATTATTATGATCTTAAGTGCAATGTCTAATCACAATCTTAACGGAGGTCTAAATTCATTAGGCCCAGTTTGTAGTTGAAACCTAACCTATGTTTACTAGGCGGAATGAACTGGTAAGGAGCATTTCTTAGTTTATAGTGATTAAAATTTTGACTAACCTATGAGATACACTTTACTCTAACAGGTGGTCTCCTATTAGACTGTACTCCTAACCAAGTATTTAATGCTAAGGGCTCGCCTAATGGGTGTTGGTTAAACGACTACAAGTATTGGTCATCTGGTAGTCAATCATGCGCGCAAGGGTTAAGATGGTCACTTAAACCTTGTGCACACTCAACCTCATATCAAAACTTAGACAGGAACACCGGAATCTAAAAGCGTACTACATAAATTATACAAAAAGCGATAAAGACAACAAGATCATAACATAATCACAAAGATGATTAATAAATTAAATGACGATGAACAAATAATAAAGCAAAATAAATAATCATGACTTCAACAATTATATTGCTAGATCCAATAAGTCAAAATAGCACAATTAATTAACCACAAAAAGTTGAAGTGTAATTACAAACTGTGCTAAATTAATGCCCTAGACCCCCTAGTCGAATGCCATGGCAAACCCCGAAGGGTTTGCCCTATACCCTGCGTCTGACTCTTTTTTCCCTCTTCTTCTTTTTCGACTGTACCCACGAATAGGAATTAATAATATCTCGATTGATATCATGAAGTATATATAGTTATTGTGCACTTTGGTCTTTGTACGAGTTTGCCCCTCGTCTTCATGGTTAATTATTAAAACTTCATAAGATTTGTGCAATAATAGTCCCTGTGCTGAGTAATAATTACTGCGTAACTCATGCGAGCAGTTACATCGTAATGTTTCTGACGCAGCATTCCATCTTTTAGTGTAAAAATAATTACGGCGTAACTCTTGCGAGATGGTTACGCCGTAACTCCTCATCAGCATAATAATCTTTCCAGCAATGATTAATTACGGCGTAAGTCCTGCGGGCCAGTTACGCCATAATGCTTCGTTAGCATAATATCTTCTACATTAATGATTAATTACGGCGTAAGTCCTGCTAGCCAGTTACGCCACAATTCTTCTAAACTTGCTAATCATCGATCACTTTATCGTTAAAAATATAGTACTCGTACTAAATAATATAGTAGTGGTACTATTCTTCATTTGGCTCATAAGTTGCTTATTGGAGAAATATAGTAGTCATCCAATAAATTTAGTATCTCTACTAAATAAATTAGTATTGGTACTACTTTCGGCCATTTCTCGCATATTTTCGTTCTAGTGCCCTTAATTACTTGAATTTGAAATATAAACGAATTAAGTACCGAATTCATATAAAACTGATATAAAGTAAGGCAATAAACATTGGAATTTGATATATAAAAGTATTAATTATTTGATGTTATCATGCAGCTCTTTTTGTTTGATTATTATAAGCATATTAAAATGGTTTTTGGAATTGCTTTTAAAGTGTTATGTGTAGTTATTATGTTTTAAGACAATGAAAATATAGTTTTGAGGGTGTTTGAGAATGCCTATAAAACAAATTATCAGATTATATGCAAGTATAATGAAATGGCTCATTTCATTATGCAATAAGTAGTTTTAATTATGGTCCCACAAATTCCTAATTATAAATGGAATTTTCTTTTTAGTTATGGTCTCACACACTCCTAATTATAAATGGAATTTGCTTTACATATTATATTTTGAGTTTTTTTGGCTAATTCTTATATTGATAATATTGTTAATTGGTCACTAATATACTCTAATTAAGTTGCTAAACAAACAAGTTATTGCTTAGTGTTTGACATGTTAAGAGGTCTGATCTTATAGTTTGATGTTTTTTTCATGCGGTTTTGGCTAAATTGACCGGGCTTGCTTTAGAGACCAATGTGCATGTAAGTTTACTAAATATAGTCCTCGTAAAAGGTGGAAATTATTGCCCATGATGCCGATTAATGAGTCAAATTGGTGGTGTTTCATCTCATATGGGTCAGGCCAAAATTTTCAACTAAAACGGGGCTGGTGAAAAATTAAAAGTAGCCTAAAGTCTATTATTAATACATGCATGCTCCCAAATCAGTCATATTGAAAACTATGGATTAATTTTATTCTATTTGTAATCATAGTTTTTACATGACTTATTTACAAAAAAATAGACAAAAAGGTGTTTACGGGTCAATGCAATGTGACCTTTGTATTGGCAAGTTAACTACAGAACACTCATAGTTCGGAGGTGGCAATTTCAACCCATGAATGGGTAACTTGAGTTTGGTTACCTTCAATAAGTAAAATATGAAAATGTATCTAATAAGATAAGCGATGCTCAAATCTATATCTATGAATACACCCTTCTAGATGATTTTATTCAAAGATGTTAGATGATGAAACTTAGGTTATTGGATCTACTTATCTTTGAACTATGTGTGTAATGCAGTAGTGATTATGTTTCTTATGTGCCAGAAACAATGCTGATTTGTTAATACTTTTTGGTTTTCTACACCTATGTTGATTTTTTAGGCCAAAAATAGACAAAAGAAGGGATGGGAAGCCAGGTGAAACAAGAGTTGCTTTAAGGGTCCGTTTAGTTTGTTGATGGGATTGGATTTGGATTTAGATTTCGATTCCGATTAAGATTTGGATTTGGCATAATTTTTGAAAAAAGTGTAGGAGAGAGAAAATGTATAACTGATATAATATTTTTATTTTAAAACTATATATATAAAGAAATAAATAAATTTATTAGTTTTAAAATAAAATGATTAGTTTAAATAAATTGAAGGCCCGCTTTTTCAAAAAAGACAAAACAATACCCGCAATTTCTTTGTATGACCTAGTAATTTGCATAAGAATCATTCATGTCATAAATCTATCATTCACTAAAAACCTGGGCCCACTTTTTTTATACCAAACAATTGATTTTCACTTCCAAAACCTCAAACCCATACAAAAACCATGAACCAAACCGACCCTAAGATGTTTAGCGAGAGAAAATGGGTAACCTTTCTCTTTACCATTATAGTATTTTTATTAGGCCGCGATTTTCGTATACTATTATAATGTGTTTAAAAGACCTCATTCGCTAAAAAATTTACTATTCCATTATATTCTCTTTATATATTGTTCTTTATTGCTAATATATAATTATTTTTACTTCTTTATGGTTCATATTTGGACTTGTGGGTAGCAGGTAATATGAACCTTCCGTATTTCAGAGACAATAGGTGATGAAATTGATTCATATTTTATTTTAAAATATATTTAATTCAAGTTTTAAATTTATAAAACTCGATTCACCTAACAAATGCACTAACGGGCAGAGAACCCGATCGTGAGTATTGTAGAGATGGTAAATCCGAGGTCGTCCCAAAAGCTAAGTGTTAATTAGTTTTAATTTGAAGTGTCACGTTTTTAAAGTAGTTTTAAGATTGATTTTGAGATTAACAAGAAAGTAAATTACGAAAGGTAAAGAGATAAAAGTTATCAGGGAGAGAAGCGTGCTAGCCTAACCATTCCATTACTATCGTTATAACTATGTTTTTCTATGCAATGTTACACCACGGTTGCATTAGTGGTTTCTAAAGTCGATAGACATGAATAGGTATCTTTAGTCTGCCCTATAATTCCTACGATCCCGAATCCCCCGAAAGTCACGAAGGTAGGGCAAACAGGTCATAGTGATTAATCTCAACTATCCCAAGAACTAATCTAATAACCTATACAGATTATTAACCTTCTCTGAAAGAGTTCCTGTGCTTTTTAAGCATATTAAGTGATAGAGGCGGTAACAGGGTTAGTTCCTACACTAAGATTAAAATGATCATCCTTCCCTAGTACCCTGCTAATCCTAGGTTCAAGTGGTAATCTAATAACAGGATTAACATGATCTAAACCACCCGCAATACTACCAAAACCCAGGGTTAACGCATAGTAAAAAGGCTATCCAAACGAAACATGATCTAACAGGAAACAAATAAGGACTAGACCAGCACTTGAAAGTGCTTAGCGCTCATAGAATAACACTACAAGATTTTGATTAGATAATCATGGATGGAAAACTCATAATTCTTACAGAAGTTATTTATGAACGATTAAATACAAAAGTAAGTTAAGTGTGATCTCCCTTGGAATTCTGGTGGAATTCTTCGAGCTATAGAGACCTTGATCACCCCTTAGATCTGTGGTGGAATGGTTGATATCGAATTGTCTGAATGAGGCCTCTATTTATAGATTTCAAATAGTTTACGGTGTAACCTTTTAGAGGTTTACGCCGTAAACTGCCGACGTGCACTTTCCATCTTGCAGGCTTAAAGGATGTTACGGCGTAATCAAGTGTCCACGTTACGCCGTAATGCTGACTCAGATAACTCATCCTTCTATAATAATAATGTTACGGCGTAAACCTTACGTGTGGTTACGCTGTAATCTTACTGGCTGACGTGTCTTGTCTTGAATAGGTTACGGCGTAACACTATCGTAGGGGTTACACCATAAAGTCCAGAAAGAATTCATGTTTTCTTCATTATTTGGTCCTTTTCCCGTGTTTCTTGTCACATACTTGCATTTTACCAGAAAATAACGAAATAACCGTAAAAGTATCGAATTCAAGTAATTATAAGACAATTGCAAGTATTTTTAGGAGAAATTGACACTAAAAAGTATCAAATATTTAATGTCATCAAATATCCCCCCACTTGACTTCGGCTTGCCCTAAAGTAGACCTGTTAGAATAGTTTATAAAAATATTTCTCTGATTTAACTCAAAGAAATGAATTTATAAAAGACTTATGCTAGAAACATCAAAGCCGAACACCTCATGAAAAGGGGATCAAAAATCACTCAACTAGTCTAAGTGTTCATTTCTGGGGTGACTGCTCATCTACACAGTCATAGTATGTATTCTATCATAAGCTTGGAGAGTACACAATTCTACACCAGTTAGAGTTAGGGTCTAAACAATTCTTAAAGGCAACATGGGTGACATAACACAAGTTTATTAGGTGATATAAGGGTTATGATAGACATGGGATACACATTTAATTGGTGTTAACATAAAAACACAAAACAAATAGTCATATATAATCTAAGGTATCCATAACCGGCTACTGTCCATCCATAGTCCAAATCTTCAAGTGCGAAAATCTGATCATATCATCATAATGGGTTAGCTAATAATGAGATATTGCTGAGCGTGTGTCGAACCCCGACAATGGTGGAAACTCAGGAATGCAACATAATGATCAATCATAACACAAGATACAATATAGAGAAAACTACAATGCATAAACATCAAGTGTTACGAAGACCATCAACCTCAAACAAACCTTGAGTGATATCCCAAATCATAACAAAATCCATAATCTCTTACAATTCCAAATGCCCACATAGGGGTCCAAATGCAAACTTAAACCAAAACTTCCAAATACTAAGAACCAAACAAATAAACAAGCAAAGCTTTACATAAAAAATCCACACAGGATACTTCTAAGCCTGCTATCACATATCACCAAACTATTCATCTTTCACTTCACCTGAAAATGATACTAAAAAACATCAACAATAATGTTGGTGAGCTCGTATGTTTGACCTTAAACCATAAGCTGTGTCAATATCTCAAAACAGTGGACAATAGAGTAATATGACAGTGAATATATGCGAATCACCCATGACTTAGCATCCCCGCTAATCATGTAACACGACCTAGCATCCTCGCTAGTCGATCACGATGCCCTAGCATCCGCGCTAGTCATGAAAACATAATATGTCACTTACGCACCTAAAGGGCTTACCAGCTGGAGCACTATATTAGGGCAGGACCACAATAGACATGGCAAATCATTGCCAATCACCCTTGCCGTGCCAAACACAGTACACGCAAGTAAAATCACAACCCTTGACATGCCAAACACAGTACATGCAAGTAAAATTACATCACATATATTCACATAGCAATCATAAGCACATAATTGTCCCAAAACAAAACCACGTTTCGCACAGTTCAAAAGAAAACAGTTCAAAACACATTTGAGTATCATTTTTCCCCAATGGAAAAACAGTAGAAAAATGGGGCTACGAGAACTCACCTCAATCAAGTCTTAAGCAACCAAATCTCAATCACACAAGCAAATGCAACGACGTCCGCACACGACTTAGTCCAGTTAATGTCCCATTTTAATCATTCATTTCCAAAACAGTCTTCACGTTTGATGCATAAAGATTAGACGCGTTGTACAATTACCCATAACAATTTAGTGGTGTGATGGTTGATGTCTCACCCCAAAATATCTTATCGATCCGATATCTCAACGATACATACTTATGCTATTTAAAGAAAATAGATAAGTAGCATAAGTAAATATTTATAATAAATAATTATTAATATATCCCGATAAGTCCATTCGGTAACCTTAGTTACCATAAAAATAATCATAATATGGTTAAAAATGAAACGTTTACTCATAATAAACATATTAGAGAAGTTTCGAGAAAAATTATATTTTTTTGTCTTTTAGTGAATTTATTAAATTAATAAAATAATAGAATAATAATATTTTATTATTTAAAATCAAAAAATCATGTTCTTAAGTAAAATTTTCTAAGTATAAACTTTTTACGAAATTTCGACATGACCCGTACGTTTATATAACGTTTTCTAAGGTTTTAAACCTTTATTTCAAATAATTTTCAAACTTTCGACACTTTTCCAACAAAATTCTAAAATCTCAATCTTTAATGTTTACTAAAACGTTTTTCCCAAAATAACATTCAATATCACTTCGTAAATACATTTCACTTTTAAAAGTCCGTCAAAAACTCTTAAAACGACTAAATATCGCTTATTGGGCTTTAAGGCCCAATAAGGTCCATTAAAGTATTTATACGTCCAAAATACGATCCAAGCCCAAAACCAAGGCCCACTTATATACATAAGCTCATACTAATAAGTAGAAAATAACGCAGACCACAATAAGCCAACAAATAAGCCACGGCTTATTTGTGCTTAATGGGCCGCGAGCCAAAAAGCTCCAAAAACTAATCCATAAGCTTAAAAATAAGTTAATAAGCTAAGATATAAATTTGGTTAACACCGTAAGCCATAAAAATAGTCCGCGAATATACGCAATATAAAGCAATTAACGAAAAACACATCCCTTGTGTTTCTTAAATAAGCCGCGAGCATATAAGCTCAAAATAAGCCACAAAAAGCTCACAAAAATACAAGCTACTATACAAAATAAGCTATCTAGCAATATATGTTTTTCAACCATCACGACCACAACATCAAAACTACAAAATCTTTTTATTTCTTTTTATGTTTGACGCAAACCAAACACATCCTTTTATCCGTTTCGTTTCCAAAAATCGATTTTTACGACGATCAACTTGTACAACTAACATCTATGCATCAATATAAATCCAAAAGGACAAAAGAAATTTAAATTTAGAAACTTACAAGAAAATAGGGTCTCAAACTTAGTTTTTATCAATACCCGAACACTAGAATCAACCCAGAAACACTCTAAACCACCATGTCTTTGATCAAAGTTGGAAAAATAAGGGTGTTTGTTGTTTGCTTGGTTCGGACGCACGAAGACACACACAAGTGTGTGTGTATGTTATTTTTTTAAATGAAATGAATGGAAAATGATCTAGTGATAAGAATATAAATGTACCACCTTAGGACATCCTAGCTAAAAAATTACCTCCTTGTTCCCTCTCTTGTTCTATAGCCGGCCATGGGTATCCTAGGGGCTCGGGGTGTCGTTTTGTGTCGGGGTCACTTAAAAGCTTATAAAACTTGATCGTAAAATTTTCTCCAAAGTTAATTAGCATTTTTATTCACCTTAAAATACTTTTCTAATAACTTAGAGTATTTACTTGACATATTTCCACGCTTTATTCCCCAAAAACTCATTTGGACATTAACGGACGTGTCAGGACTTGTTTTTCGTCATTTCTTAAAAATTCACGGGTCAACCACCCAGAACTTAACTAACATAATAATAACCTCTAAAAAGGACTATTATTCACAAATAACCTTAAATTCCCACAATTCTCAACAAAATCACCACCGTCAACACGGTACAATATCTGAATAAACTGACAAACGTCAAATAGTTAAAGGACTAAAAATGAAATATTCAGAAAACAAAAAGGGCAAAGGTTACATTCTACCCCTTTAAAAGAATTTCGACCCCGAAATTCAACTACTATCATCACTAAACAAATGCGGGTACTTAAGCTTCCTCTGATCTTCACGTTCCCATGTGAATTCAGGACCACGTTTTGAATTCCACCGAACCTTGACGATGGCAATCCTACTACGCTTCAACTTCTTGAACTCTCTTTCCAAAATTTCCATAGGCTCTTCTACAAAATTCAACTTGGCATCAACTTAGATCTCATTCAAGGGCACTTGCAGTGTTGGATCAGCCAAACACTTCTTAAGGTTCGACACGTGAAATGTGTCATGAACATCATCTAACTCCTCAGGAAAATCTAACCTGTAGGCTACTGGGCCTATTTTCTCAATTATCTTAAAAGGTCTAACAAATCTAGGTGCTAGTTTCCATTTCTTCCCAAAGCGTACCACACCTTTCCAAGGTGACACTTTGAGCAAAACATAGTCACCTACACTAAACTCTAGAGGCTTCCTCCTCTTATCAGCATAACTTTTCTGACGATCACGTGAAGCCTTAAGCCTGTCCTTAATCTGCGAGATCTTCTCAGTAGTCTCTTGCACAAACTCAGGTCCTATCAACTGACCTTCTCCAACCTCAGCCCACATATTTGGCGAACGACACTTTCTACCATACAATGCCTCAAACAGAGCACATCTCATACTAGAATGGTAACTATTGTTATACGAAAACTCAACCAACAGAAGATGAATATCCCAACTTCCCCTGAAGTCCAGGATGCACACTCTAAGCGTGTCTTCCAAAGTCTAAATAGTAGGCTCACTCTGACCATCAGTCTGAGGGTGGTAAGCCGTACTCATGTCTAAACGGGTTCCTAATGCCTCTTGCATTGACTACCAAAACCTTGATGTGAAATACAATCTCATTCAAATACAATCTAGCCAATCTATCCATCTTATAATCCTCACGCATAGGTAGAAAATGAGCAGACTTAGTCAACCAGACCATAATGACCCAAATTGTGTCATGCCCACTACTAGTCCTAGGCAACTTAGTCACAAAATCCATAGCTATTCCTTCCTATTTCCATTTGGAATCACAGGTTGCTGCAGCAAGCCGAATGGCCTCTGATGTTCAGCCTTAACCTTTAAACAAGTCAAACACTTACTTACATACACAGCTATATCCTTCTTCATACCCGGCCACCAATACCTATCTCTAAGGTCATAATACATCTTATCAGCTCCTGGGTATACAGAGTACTTCGACTTATAGGCTTCATCCATTATCAGGGTTCTCTTATCACCCTTCAAAGGCACCCATATTCTATCCAGGTAGTATAAAGTCCCATCACTTCTCTGTTCTATTATCTTATCCAAACCTTTTTGCAATCCTGCAAACTCATCCACAACCTCCTTCTGAGCTGCTAGTATCCTATCCTTGATACTCAACTGAAGGGTCATATTCATAGCTCTAACTCTCTTGGGTTTTAATCTTTCCTTTCTACTTAGGGCATCAGCCACTACATTTGCCTTACCAGGATGGTAGCGAATCTCACAGTCATAATCACTAAACAACTCTATCCAGCGACGCTGTCGCATATTCAACTCTTTCTGACTAAAGATATGCTGAAGACTCTTATGATCCGTATAGATGACACTCTTTGTCCCATACAGATAATGTCTCCAAATCTTAAGGGCAAACACAACTGCTCACAGTTCCAAATCACGGGTCATATAATTCTTTTCATGAATCTTCAACTGCCTAGACGCATATTTTATCACTTTACCTCTCTGCATCAACACGCAGCCTAGTCCTAACCCGGAGGCATCACAATATACCATAAAGTATTCTGGTCCATCAGGGAGAGTTAGAACAGGCGCATTACATAACTTATCCTTTAAAGTTTGAAATGCAAATTCTTGTTCCTCACCTCAATCAAAAGTCTTACACTTCTGATTCAAGATAGTAAGAGACTTAGCTATCTTAGAAAAGTTCTCAATGAACCTACAGTAATATCCAGCCAATCCTAAGAATAAACAAACCTCAGACGGAGTTCTAGGGGCTTTTCAATTCTTAACAGCTTCAATCTTAGTAGGGTCTACATGAATCCCATTACCATTTATCACATGTCCAAGAAACTACACTTCTCTTAGCCAGAATTCACACTTAGAAAACTTAGCATATAGTTTCTCCTTCTTGAGTAGTTCCAAGACTAACCTTAAGTGTTCTACATGCTCTTCCCGAGTCTTAGATTAGATTAAGATATCATCTTTAAACACTATCACAAACTTATCAAGATAAGGCCTACAAACTCTGTTCATCAAATCCATGAATACCGCTGGTGCACTAGTCAGACCAAAGGGCATTACTGTGAACTTGAAATGTCCATAACGAGTTCTAAACGTAGTATTTGGAATGTCATCCTTAGGCACTCTCAGCTGATGGTATCCAGACCTAAGATCTATCTTTGATAAAAACTGTGACCCTTGAAGTTGGTCAAATAGATCATCAATCCTAGAAAGAGGATAACGATTCTTAACAGTCAACTTGTTTAATTCTCTATAGTCAATACACATCCTAAAAGAACCATCCTTCTTTTTCACAAACAACACTGGTGCTCCCCAAGGCGATAAGCTTGGTCGAATGAAACCTTTGTCCTAGAGTTCCTTGAGTTGTCCCGACAACTCCTCCAATTCAGAAGGTGCCAAACGATAGGGAGACTTTGCAATCGGTGCAGCTCCAGGGATTAACTCAATCCGGAACTTAATTTCCCGAAGAGGTGGTAATCCTGATAAATCATCCCGAAATACCTCAAGAAAATCTTTAACCACAACAATCTCTTCTTGTTTCTTATCGCTAGCCTTAACACTCATCAAAAGTCTCGCTTTCTCTTTCGGTCTTTCTCCTAATACTCTAAGCACCTTGCCATCTAGTAGTGGTATCCTCACAACTTTCTCATGACAAATTATTTTAGCCTTATGATTAGATAACCAATCCATACATATAATCACAACAAAAATCCCATGCCCGAATGTTATCAAATCGATGTCAAAGACATGACCCTCGATTTCTAGTTTGCAACCCTTAATAACTTTATCAATCTCTACTAGCTGCCCGCTAGCTATCTCAATCTTATATCCGAAACCTAATTCACTGGGCTCTATGCCTAACAAAGGTATAAAAGTAGTGGAGAAAAAGCTATAGTCGGCACCAGAGTCAAATAAGGTAGTGGCAAAATGATTGTTTAAAGTAAACGTACCCGTCACAATGTTCGGATCCTGGCAAGCTTCCTCTACTCCCAACATGAATGCCCTACCCCTAGCTTGGTTCCCTGGGTTTCCACGACCCTGACCCCCGTTATTAGCAACAACTTGGTTTGGACAGTTTCCTCATGGTCCTTATGCTTTATTCAATCTAGGACATGCCGGTTTGAGATGGTCGGTACTTCCACATTCATAGCATGCTCCACAAGCAGGTGTTGGGTTCCTTACATTTACCGGGTTTACATTCCTAGGCACAACTCTACAATCCTTTGCAAAATGACCTAGGCGATTACAGTTGAAGAATGTGTGAAAAGGCCCTCCGGGTGCATGGTAGGAGTTGCAGGTGGCACACTTGGGCCAAACACCCGTATTCTCTCTGCCTACAGGGTTTGCGATTATAGCAAAAGCATTTCCAGTCCTAGTCCTCTTATTATCATACCTACCATTCTTATCCTTGCTAAGTTCCCCCACATTTCCTCTTTTCTCAACCTTCTTAATTGATCCATTCCTAACAGCCTTATCGGTCAATACACCAGCAATCTGCACAGCCTTCTGCATAGTCTTTGGCTCTGTTGCTGCCACCATCCCACGGATCTGTGGAGCAAGGCCATACACGTATCTCTCAATCTTCCTACTTTCTGGGGTCACTAAATGGGGAACTAATCTAGCCAACTCATGGAATCTATCAGTATAAGCCGCATGGCTAGTCCCGACCATAACATGATTCCACAGCTTAGTTTCCAACTTTTGAATCTCATGACTAGGACAAAACTCTTCTATCATCATAAACTTAAAGTTATTCCATGACATACTAACAACAACTTCCCGGCTTAGCGTGTGAATCTGAGAGTTCCACCATGTTAACGCCTTACCCACAAATGAACCAGCAGTGTATTTCACTTTTTGGTCAATACTACAACCACTCATATTTTGCACGGACTCTATTTTCTTAATTCATCGAGTAAGAACTACAACACCTCCCTTACTATCATATTCCTTAGGATATCAAGCTAAGAACTCTTTATATGAACAACCTACCTGGTTGCCATTCACTAACACATTCCTAACGTTCTCCTGAACGTTCTCATTAACCACATTACCATTTTGATTTCCAACATTTCCTTGGTTACCAACCTAAGATAAAATGGCGGGTAAGAGGTTCTGCAATTGTTGGGCAATGATCGTCGAGAAGTCGGGTGCTCCTCCCACACCCCCATTGACTCCCTCTACATTCCTATTAGCTCCCTCCCCCTGGTCATTTTCCTTGACCATTTAATTCGTCAACACGCTCATCATTACCTCCCATAGGTCCTCTATCCCTCGCACCTCTACCGACCCGTTCACCCGTTCCCCATCCTTGTGATTCGGTAACAGGCCAGCCAACACTTCGGGTCCTCATCCTTGGCGGCATTATCTACACGAGGAAGAATCATAGGTAACTTTAGGTAGGTAGGGAAGACTATAAAAAAACATATATTTATAATATTATATATATATATTTAATTTATTATATATTTATATATATATATACTATATATTATATATATATAAATTCCTTACTATTTATAAGATATAAACATTAATACCCACCCTTGGTGTCAACATCAATTTGTGGAATGGTATTAACAAGTAGAGTAAGTTGTGTTCTTTTATAACTACTGTTCGGCCATGTATTTATTCTGCATCCTTTCTCCGGTCGTTTCAGTTATAAGCTCACACATATCAATGACTGAATTAACTAAAGCCCATACGCGAAAACACACGAAAGCATAGCAAAAGCGGAGACACCGCCGCAAAAGATGTGCTATACGCAACTAAATGACGGATCTTAGGTTATAGTTTAGGCCAACCCACCTAGTTCTTTATAACCTTGGCTCTGATTACCAAACTGTCACACCCCGACAATGGCGGAAACTCAGGAATGCAACATAATGATCAATCATAACACAAGATACAATATAGAGAAAACTACAATCCATAAACATCAAGTGTTACAAAGACCATCAACCTCGAACAAACCTCGATTGATGTCCCAAATCATAACCAAATCCATAATCTCTTACAATTCCAAAAGCCCACACAGGGATCTAAATCCAAACTTAAACCAAAACTTCCAAATACTAAGAACCAAACAAATAAACAAGCAAAGTTTCACATGAAAAATCTACACGGGATATTTCTAAGCCTGCTATCATATATCACCAAACTATTCATCTTTCACTTCACCTGAAGATGATACTCGAAAACATCAACAATAATATTGGTGAGCTCGTAGGTTTGACCATAAACCATAAGCTGTGCCAATATCTCAAAACAGTGGACAATATTGCAATATGACAATGAATATATATGTGAATAACCCATGACTTAGCATCCCCGCTAATCATGTAACACGACCTAGAATCCCTGCTAGTCGATCACCATGCCCTAGCATCCCCGCTAGTCATGAAAATACAATATGTCACTTACGCACCTAAAGGGCCTACCAACTGGAGCACTATATTAGGGCAGGACCACAATAGACATGGCAAATCATTGCCAATCACCTTTGCCGTGCCAAACACATCACACGCAAGTAAAATCACAACCCTTGACATGCCAAACACAGTACATGCAAGTAAAATTACATCACATATATTCACGTAGCAATCATAAGCACATAATTGTCCCAAAAACAAAACCAAGTTTCGCATAGTTCAAAAGAAAATAGTTCAAAACACATTTGAGTATCATTTCCCCCCAAAGGAAAAATAGTAGAAAAATAGAGCTACGAGAACTCACCTCAAGCAAGTCTTAAGAAACCAAATCTCAATCACACAAGCAAATGCAACGACGTCCGCACACAACCTAGTCCAGTTAATGTCCCATTTTAATCATTCATTTCCAAAACAGTTTTCACGTTTGATGCATAAAGATTAGACGCGTTGTACAATTACCTATAACAATTTAGTGGTGTGATGGTTGATGTCTCACTCCAAAATATCTTGTCAATCCTATATCTCAACGATACATACTTATACTATTTAAAGAAGATAGATAAGTAACATAAGTAAATATTTATAATAGATAATTATATATATATATATATATATATATATATATATATATATATATATATATATATATCCCAACAAGTCCATTCAGGTACGCTTAGTTAGGATGTGTCGTTATATGTGGTGTTTATTTATGATAGTTCAAGCTTTAAATTTATATTTTGCCAACTTAACCAAAAACAACACTTTAATGGGCAGTGTACCCGGTCGGTAGTGGATTCGTGGTAAGTAGGGTGTCGAACACTTGAAGCGAGGTTAAATATCTCAATTTATTTATATTTTGGTTATCTAATCTATGTTAATTCTAACCTAAGTCAAACCTATATTAATCCTATGTTAGTTCTAATCCTAATTCTAACAGGTAAAAGGGGTTTTCAGCCTGTGAGACTGGCATGGGTTTGGTTGGTGACTACAATCAATTCAAGACACTTTAACCCACGCAAGAAAATTAACAGAAGATAAAAGAGTGGTCGAGCCTTATGATAGAAAACTATATTAGCCATCATTAATCCGATTAGAACGTTGGTTTGTTTATTCAGTGCAATGATTACTTATCTCGAAGAGGCATATCATTCTTAGACTTAGGCGGGACTTCATCCTAAGACCTAGACATATTAATTCTGTCAGAATTAAAGCATCCGCATAAAGCATCCTTATTTGCTGATTATAATCTATCTTAGGGATTAAAGCAATGGTGATCTTGTTAAACCCTAGCTCATAGAGACTTTACCCACTTATTGCTTAATGGCAATTTATACTTTAGTAGTCCACTTGTCCAACTATCCAATAGAATTAGAACATTACTTGTTGAATTATCTAGATTCACCTACTAGTCAACATGTTCAATAAACCAAAGGCGGTTTTCGTTAACTAGTTAAGCCAGAAGCGTATCCTTAGCATAATTTTAGAAGGACAATATTTGTGATCCTATGGTTCTAGATGTATAAATCACTATATGGAGAGATTTTTCGGCATCTAAATTACTTGGTTCGTATCACTAGATCCAGTTGAATGATAGGTCGCATACAAAAGCACGTAAACAAGTATGAATTGATAAACATAAACAAGCATTCAACGATAAATTAAGCAATCGAGATATAAACAAAACTAAACATTCAGATCTTCATAATAATGGCTAATACCCAAAGGTATTAGCCTTCAAGCATCATAATTAATACAAGAGTAATTGTTTTAGCCAAGGTAAACTAACCGAGTTAACGAATGATACCAAAAACTGAATGATTACAAAAGTATAAGAAATTACACGTTGTCTTCTATGGATTGGAATGCGTTGCAAGACCTCTTCTGCTCTTTTTCTCCTCTTAAAATCGACTTTTTTGGTTTAGGTATCGAGAATATGATTTTGCACACTCAAAACTCGTTTTTGAGTTTTGTATTTATAGGGTCTGGAGTAGAGACCACGCTTGATATGGCGTATCCAAGGGATTGGATACGGCGTATCCAAGGGATTGGATATGGAGTATTGGAGTTTCTTAGAGTAGAGACCACGCTTGATATCTTCCAGAATATTTTATTCCCATATATCTTAAATACGGCGTATTGCCTTTCTTGGATATAGCGTATTGGACTTGTTTCCTTTGTGGTCTTTGGTGAGTGCAGGCACGGATACGCCGTATCTTCCTCAATGGATACGGCGTATTGGTTGTCAAAATCATTAATCTTCAAAATATCTTGATTTAAGCTCTAGAATGCGCGCCTTTTGCTAATATTCACCAAGTACTCCATAAGTACTGCAATTCTCAAATATAAACGATTAAGTAACAATTCTTTGCAATAATTATATAAAATACGTTAATTACATGGGATAAATGATGCTATAAAATAGACATTATTTGATGTCATCAAATATCCCCCCACTTGAATCCTACTTGTCCTCAAGTAGCCTTTAGAAGTTTATAAAATGTATCCCTAAGGATATTTTCCGTTAAAGCATTTATTTGATCTATTACAAGTATACAACCAAACGCCTCACGAAATAGGAAGATGAAAACACTTAAATCACTCCACTAATCTATGTGGTAACATGTAACTAATTCGCTCAATTGCTCGGTCGTGACGAGTATTCTATCATAAGCTTGGCAAGGATACACATCTCCACCGCTAAAGCTAAGGAGTAACAAGTTTATAAAGGTAAATATAGGTTTATATAAGAAGGCTTAGGGTTGATTACTCTAACTAATTTTTATCGATACCAATATTTCAGGAGGGCGACAAAGACCACACATACACACCCTTAATGACGGGATAGACACATGTGACTTCTCACTCCCACCTCGAATAAGCTAAAGATTAGGAATAGTAGAGTAATATAGGGTATGGATCTTCTAACTTTTACCAATAGTAATAAACCAACAAGACAGCTGAGACATGCATACATGGTCGTAACGACGGAATAAACATGCATGCTCTATCACCTCCTCATTCACGTAAAACCCATGGTTAATGATTAGGAAAGGGAATTTAATTGTTGTTAAATAAAAATTATGAAACAAATAGATTAAGTCTAAAATACAAGTTTCTAGACACTTTTTCCCGACCGTTACCATGATAAAGACACAACTATTTACAACGTCTTGATCATAGATCAAAAATAACAACCTAAGTTGGCGTTGCCATAACGTTCAACTTCCTAAAATTCCCATACTTTACATACTTTACAAGGCAAGTGACGATATCTTCCACTCTATACAATACTCTACATCGTCGATTTGTATCAATGAATAATCGATCCTTCGTGTAATTCCTTCGGTAGTTGCGAAACAATTATCTCCAAACTTTCCTTCCCTTTTTTATTGTTATTTTTCTCATTTTTTTGGCTAACATTATACTACGAAACTCGGTGTAGTTTAACCTTCTTCACGATCATAATAATTCCGGATAATTCCTTCGGTAATTCTTTGTTCTTCGGACGTACCATTAATTGCGATGGTAGTAAAAATACATGAGTTTTGACTATAATATACATTCCCATTTGCAATGTGCAAATTTCTTCCAACCGTACCAAAATTAACACAAGACTCGGGAAATACAAACTATACACTTTAAGCAACTAGCAACTGTAAAATAAACTTAATCTAACAGGGTAGGCTAAGGTGTAAAGGTGTAACGAAACAAGTAATTAGTGTAGCTCCGAAAGGATTGGCTCTACGGGTTGTGCTAGGGGTATCTTACTTTTAAAGTGAGAGTAAACAAAGGGTTTATACGGGGGCTAACTAACCAGTGTAGTTAGTTAATAAGCAACATGTAAAGGCGATTTGGGTGTCATTTTAAAATTTACCTATTTAAACAAGTTACTCCATCTAAATCCATAGTACTTATCACCGTGGTCTCGAATAGATATACCAAGCCAAGTTCTAAACTCTACAACATCACTGACACACTCATATTTTATGAAATTTAGGTAAACATTTAGAAATGGATAGGTTAAATCCTCATAATATCTAACAAGGGTTATTGTGTGCGGGTTATGTATCAAGTAATTTCACAAAAGTATGCTTGAAATTTTTTTAAATTTGAGCATAATTTAAGCATTTTAGTGTGAAAATTAGGACAAGTAAACATTCTAATTCCATCCCCCCACTTGAATTATACAACGTCCTCGTTGTATATATAAAACATTAAATACGGGAATTAAAAAGAATTAGAATGAGAAACTCCCCTGATATTTGCTCGGTAGATTTTCCATGTTGAGTTTATTAGCAAGATTGTGTTGAACAACCGCCTTGAAGTTTCAAGACTCCAACACTTCAAGATCTCTAGATTTGTAAATTCTCCACCAATATTCGTCGATATTTCTTTCACGAGGTCCTGTATAAAATATAGGAAAAAACGTGTATTCCTATCTTGGTACCTACGGTTAATTTAAACTAAACTAAACAAACTAAATACGGGTCAGTTTTGGTGAATACGCCGTATCATGTGCATGAATACGCCGTATTGCCAGAACTGACAATAATGTTTTTAAAGTGAAAAAGTAAAGACTGATAACGTCCAGACAATCAATATGTCATATGGTATGGAACGGATACGCCGTATTGATGTCTAGGAAGACAGACTCAATAAAAACTAAATAACAATCCGGGTTGTCTCCCGGGAAGCACTTTTGTTTACAGCGAAGTCTTTAAGTTAGACTTTTCTTCAGCTTCTCTTCATTCCATCTCATGCACGCTAATGTGCCCGCGTGTGAGCCATTCTTCCATCTTCGCATCTCGAATGTAATCGGGTCCTAAGTTTAATACTCCTTTGTAGAACCCCTTAAGCTTTTGGTACGAATGCGAGATTCCATTCATCTTATCCTCTTCACTTACCTTCAGTAATGGTGGGATCTTGTTGCATTGCTCATTAGTGTGGTTTTTAAACCTCGGATGTGATCGCACCATTTGGTAAGTTACTTCATCATTACCATTGTAAATTGTAATCATTCCTTCAAACCATTTTCATAATCTCAATTCTCTCAAAAACAGTTCGCAAAATTATGTCGCCCATTCTCTCTTCAGATAGGAATGCATATTTTATAAAATGACAAAATCCGTCACAACAAAAGGTTCAACAAAAAATAGGCACATTCATTAATGCTCCTATAACATTATTCCTTTGTACACCATATTATATCTCAATTATAGAATTATGTAACTTTTTGTTTATACATCACATTGACATTACAATAGAGGGAAAAAGTTAACGTTTACATAAAATTCAACTCCATCCTGCAAGATAAACTTTAAGTTGTATGCACAATCATATGGATCTTTCTTTTCAATAGTCGCATAACTAGGGTAATCATCAATTCCAGCATCAAGTTCATCACTCCTGTTCTAATTCCTCAATTTAGCTCACCTTCCTCGATGGTGGGCACTAATCATCACTTGTTTCTCCTATGCTAAAGGTTAATTTAGATCTTTAGTTCTACTGTAGATACTCAAAGAAAGGGTCTAATGATCTATTTAACACCAAAGTTTCTCCCATAAGCCTAGCTTCTAAATCAAGTTCCATTCTTTCTCTCAAACTTAGCATGTAGACCCTCTTAATTAAACTGCTAGCAGGTTTAACACTTGTGAAAATAATCTTTTCTTTCTTGACCCTTCAAGTAATCTTTCTTTTGTAAACATCAATCTTAGCATGGGCGGTAGACAAAAATGGTCTTCCAAGGTTTAAGGGAACTTTGATATCCTCGGGCATATCTAGAATTATAAAGTCTATAGGGAAAATAAATTTACCAATACTTACTACCACGCTTTTAGCTATTCCTTTTGGATATTTCACAGTCCTGTCTGCTAATTCAACTGTCAACTTAGTGTGAGCTAATCCGCCTAATCCTAAGTTAAGGTAGGTCAAGAGAGGCATAACACTAACGCTAGCTCCTAAGTCAACAAGGGCATTATTGAAGCAAACATTATTAATAAAGCAAGGTAAAGTGAAACTCCCTAGGTCTTTCTCCTTTTGGGGTATGGATTGTGAAGCTTCAGAGCAAGCTTCCGAGAATTGTGGTCCATATGATCCCTTATTTTCTTCACAGTAGTAACCATTCAAACGACTTGGAAAAGGAATCGTCGTTTGTCTTGTCTTGTACATCAGTGTATGGTTCTGTCCAGTGGATACGGCGTATTGGGAAGATCCAATACGGCGTATCGGGTATGAATCAGCTTTAATAGTAATTAAAATCGACTTGACTTGATCTCTCGGGTTCGCTTCACTAGAGCCAGGTAGACTTCCAAATCCTCTTTCCTGTAGTACCTTGCTCATTTGCCCGATTTGGATTTCCAAAGTTTTAATAGATGCTCCTTGGTTTCAAATGGCAGCATCCGTCGAAGCCCAGATTTCTTTAATCAAATTGAAGTTTTCTTCGTGTCTCTTTGTTGATTCACTTATGAATTTTCTCAAGGTATCTTCTATAGATTGCCTTTGTTCTTGGTACGAAGGATTCACACTGTTCCTTTGATAGAATCCCGAAGCTGCTGCTCTATATCCTCCTCCTTGAAAAGTTCCACCAAATTACGTGTAGTAAGCTTCTTTGAGAGTTTTTCCTTCCTCTGTGAGTGGGCAATCTTTGGTGTAATAGGTTCCTTTGCATTGTTCGCATACAACTTGAGCAGCATAGACTTTTTCATTTACTTTCTTGATCTCTCTCCCAAGATTGTTCAGTATTGCTTGTATAGCTGCCAACCCGTCAGAAGTTTTAGTACTTCTTGACCTAGATGTTCCATTGTGCCATTTCTGAGAGTATTAAGCTATTTCTTGGATGGCTACCTTTGCATCAGCAACAGTCTTTAATGGAATTGCACCTCTTGAGTCAAGAATCTATCGAGTAGGAATTCCCAATCCATTATAGGACAAGATTACCTCCTGCATCTCCGTTAAATAGTGTTGAGGACACTTCATCAAGAGTTCTTTAAATCGCTCCCATGCTTGGTAAAGGTTTTCATCTGGTTATTACTGAAAGTTGTTGATTTCCTCTATCTTCTTTGCAGTTCGAGCAGGTGGGCAATATTTGTTCAGAAATTTTGTTTTAAGACCATCCCAAGTTGTGATTGAACCAGTCGGTTCGTTTCTTAGCCAACGGCTTGCAGCTCCAGTTAAGGACATAGGGAATGCTCTAAGCATCACTTGGTCTATAGTAATATTTGGAATGTGGAATAGATCGACGATCTCAAGAACTTTCTCAATGTGTTCGTTCGCATCTTCATGATCCGAACCGCTATAGGTGTTAGTACGTAGTTCCTTGAGAAATTAGCCCTTTAGTTCAAAGTTATCCTTGTCTTCAATTTTGGGCCTAGCAACCCCCGATCCATAGTCAGCTCGAGTCTTGCTCATGTATTGCTCCATAGTTTCCGCCATTGTTTTCGCAACTTCTTCCTCCGAGTATTCTTGGTCAGAAAATGAATTGAAATCAGGCGATCTCAATTCGTCAAGACTTAGTGTCTTGAAGTGCTTTCTAGATGATCGAAATTCTCGTTCAAGTTCTTTTTAAGGTGTGAATAGTTTGCTAGTAGAACTCCTTGTCATGCACTACCTGAAACAAGGGATAAACAATCAGTAAGATGGGCTCTTTAGGATATAAACAATTATTTTTGCACGGAAATCAAATACAAAAACTTAGGATTCTGATTATGTTTCAGTTGATCGATAAGCCGTATTCAATGGAAGTCGATACGCCGTATTAATCTTTTGAATGAATACGCTGTATTGGACAGAAAGTTGGATACGCCGTATCCAATGAAAGTGGATACGCCGTGTCGAGTTATCGACCAAAACAGTGTATTACGAAAAACAATTAAATTAAACACACAAATTTACAAGCAAACAATTAATCTAACAAATATACAAAATATACAGAATATACATAATATACAAGAATATACACTAATCTAATTTACACTACTCCTAAGGGTTAGATCTAATGTTAAAAACTAAAACATAAAATAAAAATCAAGATTAATTTTCACTCCCTGGCAGCGGCGCCAAAAACTTGATGTGTCGTTGTGTGGTGTTTATTTATGATGGTTCAAGTTTTAAATTTATATTTTGCCGACTTAACCAAAAACAACACTTTAACGGGCAGTGTACCCGGTCGGTAGTAGATTCGTGGTAAGTAGGGTGTCGAACACTTGAAGCGAGGTTAAATCTCTCAATTTATTTATATTTTGGTTATCTAATCTATGTTAATTCTAATCTAAGTCAACCATATGCTAATCCTATGTTAGTTCTAATCCAAATTCTAACATGTAAAAGGGGGGTTGGTTTGTCAGCCCCGAGAGACTGACGGGTTTGGTTGGTGACTACATCAATTCAAGGACACTTATACCCGGCAAGCAAAATAACAGAAGATAAAAGAGACGCGGTCGAGCCTTATGATAGAAAATGTATTAGCCTTCATTAATTCGCTTAGACGTTGGTTTGTTTTATTCAGTTGCATATGATTTACTTATCGCGAAGAGGCATTTATTGATTCGTAGTAATCACACACGTTTAATAATAAGATATAATATTGATGGAAAATTACCAAATTACTTTGAGGACAAAGGTAAAAAGGGGAAAACCTTCACAAATATATATAATATAAATACATATATTAACGGGAAGTATGTTCCCGGGTCGTTATTCCCCAAAGAGTTGATGAAATTGAACCCACGTTTGATGTTCGGACAATGATTTGCATTGGTGACAAAGATTGAATTTGATTAATTACTCTACAAGTTAAAAATAAGCAAATGAAAACAATTAAGCAGAAAACTATATACGAGGAAAAATCAAACTTTAACTAAAAATGCAAAACGGGAACCCTAAATGGCAATTAAAAAAACCCTAAATTTTTAAAATTAAACCTAAATTGAATTTTTCTTTTTAAATAGACTCTAATTGACTAAAAAGGAAGATTAAAGAAAACTAGAACAAAAACGGATTTGAAATGAACTTAAAAACACGAAAAATAAGAACGGGAACGAATCCCGTTCTTTAAAAATCGAAATTTTACAAATTAAACCCTACGAAGGCAAAACTAACTTTCCTAGAAACTTTTTGATAAAAGAAAATTTTCTAAAGAAGATTTATATTTTTTTGATTATTTTTCAATTTTTTATGATTTTTTTAAGTTTTTAATGAAAATAAATGTTTAAAAATACTAAACTAACTATAAAAATTCTAGAAAAAAATACAAAAAATAGCTTATACGAATTAGAACCTAGGAAAAATAAGCTTGAGGTCACAGCTTAATGAATAAGCCACGAAATAAGCTTAAACAGCTTATAAGCTATAAGGGAGAAAATGTGTATAAAGATTAAATGTTGCAAAGATATAATGAAAAAGACCCCAGGGCGCGTTGGTAGTGGAGTGTGTGTTGTGAGTTATAAAAGGGTTGAGGGTGTTGAGGTCGGGGGTTCGAGCCTTGCCCACCCTCGATTTCCACCTTCCCCTTTTTTTATTTTTAAAAACTTATAAAAGCAAAGTTTTAGAACAGCTGAAAATAAGCATTTTTAATAAAAGAAATTTTTTATGAAAAGCCCTAAATAAGCTGTTAAATAGATTATAACTTGAAAGAAACTACTTAGCTACTTTTTTAGCTTTTTAAAGAATTTTTTGAACTTCCCAAGCTAAAATAAGCTAAAACCTAAGAACAAAAAGCACTTCTAAGACTAGAGTTAACCTAATAAGCTATTAGAGAATAACTAATAAGCCTGAAATCTCCAAATAAGCTCAAACAGTACTAACTTAATGTTAGTACTGCTAAGCTTTTTTACTTAAAGCTACTAAACTACTAAGAGCTAGACAAGCTCTTGGGAAAAGCTTAAAACTAAGCTTATCTACTCTTCTTACCCTAATAAGCTAAAATGCATAAAAATAAGCACAAAGTAACAATCCATAAGCCGAAATTCACAAATAAGCATTTATAGAAAACTTAAAACCAAATAGTCCCTACAGGGATCTTTGAGCTTATTTTAAGATAAGCTCTTGGATCCTTGTAGGGAAATGACTTATTGAAGCTTATGCTACAACTAATAAGCTTCCAAAAACAACTTTTGGAACAGGGTTTGAAATCCAATTGCTTATTACAAAAGAACTTAAAAACAGACCTAAGGCTCAAATCATGCTGAGTTTTTTTTTTTTTTTTTGAAATTGAAAAGACAAAGAGCTTATTTAAGAGCTAAAAACAGCTGACAAGTTAAGCTATATTTTGAAAACAAAATCTAAACTAATGAAATATGACCTATAAGCTACTTGTATGATGAAAATTAAATCCTAAATACTATTTTAACCAACTGAAAATTAAACTAGAAAATGACCTATTATTTTTTTTAAGCTATTGATGCAGTTGACATGCTATTGAACTAAATGTAAACCCTATCAATGCAGACCTAAGATTATACTTCTAACATTCTTAAAACACAAGTCTAAATGTAAATTAAGCAAATGTAAAAGCTAGGACAGAACAAAGCTTATAATGCAAATAGAAATTGACAGATTTAGACTTATGAAAAACTAACTAGTGAAAATACATACTAACTTTAATCCTAGCTTATAAAATTAGCTTAGACTAACTTATATGAGAGATTGAACCAAAATTAAAAGATCAAATGGCCAAATGCAGTTTTAACTTGAAGTTAAAACTGCTATGCCAAACACCCTTTTAACTAGACTCAAAACCATTTTAGCTTATGAAAATGAAATTAAAAGCTTAAATCCTAAATACCAGATAACAAATACATTATAACAACCTTAATAAGCATAAAACTATAAGCAAATAAGCTAGAAACAATAAGGTACAAGTTAAGCTAGTATTTTTGATTTTTTTAGATTTTTAGGATAAAAAGAATAACACTAAGATTTATACTATATTACTAGAAAACAGATTATTATAACTACTTAATAAGCATTAAAACATAACAATAATCTCAATTAAGCAACAACTAAGCAGAATATAAGCAGTTTAAGCAAAATTAAGAAAGAAAGAGTAAATGAACTTACAAGGAACCTTAGCTAAACAAAGGTACCAAAGGCTCTAATGAGCTATCTACAAGCTATGACTTATTAAGAATAAGCCAGTAAAAGTCCTTATGAGCTCTTCCATGGTAAGCTCATCTTCCAAAGAAACTCAAAATCCAATAAGCTAAGGTATTAAACTAATTTTAAGATTTAAGTTTATTAAGAGCTTATTAATAGCTCAATTTGAGCTTAGAGACTCAAAGAGCTTGATCTGAGCTTATGAGGAGCTTATTTAACATTTTATTAGACAAAGTTTTAGGTGAATTTTAGAAAAGCAAATACGAATTCTATTAATGAAAAAGTTGAGTACAATTCTTGAAAAGGAAATTACATTTAAGAAGACATTAAACTAAAACATTTTAAATGAAAATTACAAAAGCTAATTTTAATAAGCTAATTTATAAGCTACTCCTAGATATCTTGTGAGTGAGACCTTGCTTGTATTTATACTGCCTGGGAGAAGCTTCTAGGTCCTGATTCAGTTAGATGCTCCCCTTAATCCACACCCTTGATGTATGCCAATCATTGGATCTTCATTCTTGGCCCTTGGATCGTTTTGATGAGCACACGGATTGCCAGCGTGGCAATCCGTGATGTGACCCTCTTGTGCTTCTTTTGTACGCCTTTTAGTGCAAAAATCTAGCCCTTGGCGTGTTTTCTTCATTGTACGCGTGTCATTCTCTTTTGGGTATTGACCAATAAGAGCGTTTGATGATGTATAATTCTGCCATGTCAGTCTTTATCACTTGAATTGCGTAGCCATGTAGTCAATTTGATTTTACCCTTTGTTTTGAGCTTGAGGTAAAACGAAAGAGACGGTGAACAGTAATAACTTACTTTCCCGCTCATTCCTTTTTATAAGGGTGTGTTTGTGTTTATTTTAACCAGGTGTGAAATGGTTTGACTTTGGGCTTATACAAAAGGTTTTGGGCCGGGTATTTGTCTTGGGCTTGGTTTAACGGGTGTTAACTCTTATAATAAAAAGAGTTAACACCGTTAGGGTTTAGGGATTATTTTTGCAATTTGGTTTTCTTTGAGGGACTGATTTGGGAATTTTGGGTTTTGTCTTTTTGTGGTTGACCACTGTTGACCATGAGTTGACTTTTGTTGACCTTTGATAGCATTCTCCCGGATTTTGCACACTCAATTCTGTTCCCGTGTCCGTGATTGTCCGGTTTTAACCGTTTTCTTACGATTTTTGCAATATCCGTACCTACACAATCACAAAGACAGAAAAAGCAATATACAAGCATTTTAAGCACAATTTTTTCTTTTATGGGTCATTTTTAATATAAAACGGATATGTGTTTTCACACATATCAGGTCACAATCAACATTGATTGAATTTAAGACATCTATAGTATGTTAAGGTTTATTCATTGGCTTGCTAGTATTAAGCAAGGGATGCTTGAACCGGGTATGGTCAAGTGCATATTCTTGAGATATCGTGAAGATGTGGATGTTTATCAACTTTGGAGGTTAGATGACGTTACTTCAAAGGGAATGCCTTATAAGAATATGGTTATCAATGAAAGTGGGGAATACAAGAAAACTTTTAGTGGTTCTGGTGTAGGTACGAGTTTAGTGTAGGTGTTGCAAGGAGTTGAGTTTGAGGTGGAACCACAGAAGGATCATACATTTAAGGTAGAACCTCATGGGTATATCAGTCATGTAGCTGGTTCATAGGAAGTACAAACTCAAGATTTTATGAAGTATCATTCAGTACGTGATAGGGTGCAACACTCAACACGTGAGCTATTCAGGTATAGACAAGACAATAATGAGACTGCTTTTGTAGTTGCTGTAGTGGAGAATATATATGCACATGAGTCATTGACTTTCAATGAAAAAGTTGCTTGTGAGGTGATTTCCATGTGGAAGGCCGGATTAAAAGAATATATGGATGCTCGGTCAGATGTATATGTGCTCAACAACGGTTGCAAAAAAAGCAATGACGGCAAAAATGGCTATTACTAGGAGTATACACCAGGTATGTTCATAGATCTATTTTTGTATATAGATGGTATGGTTTTTTCTTACGGATTCAAGGCTGAGATCTAAGTTATTAAGGGTTTGCTAGATGAAGCAAAGGGAAATATATTTGGTATGGAGATCATCATGGATTAGAGTGGTAATACTCTGAGGGTGTCACTGTCCAAGTTTTACAACGGGAAGTTGGTATAGACTTTGTTGGATGGACACTTCATACTATCGTTGGAGGGTAGTCTATCAGGACTGTGATGTGGAAAAGAATGGTAAGTGGTCATGTACATATGTAGTTGAAAGCCAAGAGTATTAGTTGGTCTCCACGAGATCTAACATAGCATCGATCGGTGTGGATATGTTGGATGGGTTTGATCATGGGTTACAGACAACCGTACAAGTTTTTGTAGATTCAGAATACAGAATAGGTCCAGACATGGGTAGATCGATCACATGGTACGCGTTGATGATACATGGATGCATAAGAAGCTAGAAAGCTTATGTACAACACATGGAGGCTTTGTCAATAACTGAAGCGGCGTATATGACACTTACGAAGGCTGCAAGCGAGGCTATTTGGCTAAATGGGCAATAGAGTCAGGATTTGAGCTAAAGATAGTAGCGGGTATTGCTATAGGTGCCTTGTCATAGGCGGTTCCTGGTCCGAGTTGCAACACATGTTAAAGCTGTTGTGTATCGGTATTGACTAATGATGATACTAAGGTGGAAATTTTTAGGATTAGTATGCACATCAGTCAAATTTATAGGGGCTTAGTGTTACTTTTAGTTATTGTTTTAGTCAAATAGGATTATAAGTCGGTTCATGCATTATATAATGCACACACGACTTCATTAGTTCTTAGAGGCATTTGAGAGGTTATTTTTCTCCATTGTAGCAACTTACTTCAACTCCTTTTAGGGTTGGTTTTCTTCCCCCCTCATCCCTACAACAAAGAAGTGAGGGGGGATGGGTCTTTGTACATCGTTCTTTTCTTTACAAACGTTAGTAAAGATGAGTTATCTGTTATATATAGTTCCATGTTGTTGGTTGGTCGAATATCAACAACCATCAATAGCCTTTTGCAATTACACCTTGCACTTTTCATTAATTATTAAATATCAAAAAGCTTTTACTGTAAATCTTTTCTAATAGTAAAAGCTATTTACAAAACCTCTTTTGGAAGAGCAAAGACATAGCACGAGAAGTAAATTGGAATAATTTGACTAAAATATTAATAAAGTACAAAGCCTTAACCGCTTGCTAAATTAGATCAATTGTAATGCTAACTTTACAAAAGACTTTTCACTATTTGAAACGACTTTTTCCATTGTGATAAAAGCTTGGTGAATGACTTTGAAGATGATAGCTTGACAAACATCAAGTGTTTGATGCAAAATGCAACAAGTGATTCTCATTTAATAAAGAACTAAAAAAGCTTTTAAAAAGTTTTTGTGCATTGGAGATTATTTGTAAAACTGACTTTTTAAAAGATAGAATTTATAAAAAAATTGATTGTAAAAGTCATTATAGCTTGGATCATTGTAAATGCGTTTACAAGTCATCTTAAAAAGCTTTTGAAAAAGCTATTAATTGCAATGGTAAAAAAAATTCAAAAACTTTTTAAAATATTGAAAAGAATTTACTAAAGTCGTGCATTAGAAATGCTCTTGCTCACTTGTTTGATTGTCTTTAAGATCATCCAAATTTTTTGTTTACACTTCAAAGTTTTGCTCAATACTTCTTTAAGTGCATATATCTTCAAAGTGGCCATTTGTAGTCCACACCTGCTAAACTCGATCGCTTGTTATTCTTTTGATCATGCCACTGAGTCAATTATATTGTTTGTTAGCTCAATAACAAATATTGTTTGCTCACACACCAGACAAAGCTCCATGACTGAAAAAAAAGAATGACGTCGGGATGATAAAAACACAAAGATAAATCATAAATGTATAAGCCGAATGTGCACATAAACAACTACTCATACTAAAAATAGATGTCAATCTTCATCATTCCTTGTGGATTTTCCACATGTCCCATGCATCATTATCCTCTTTCGAACCTTTTCTCTTATTTGCATGCCACGACTTAACTCTCCACCTCTTCACCTCTTTTGCCACCTCTTAATCTATCAACAACTCATCACAAAACAAGTCCCTTGGAGTCGAAACAAACCAATTCTCACTATGGGTCACGATGACAAGCACGAAAAACACATCGATGTTGCACATATAGATCACGAAAAACACAACCACAAGAAAGACACTTATCACGACAACTACGACTCTCAAGGCACCCGTCGCAAAATCTCTACTGTTGTTGTCATCATCCTCCTACTTGTACTCATAACCGGCCTCGTGTTATGGCTTCTTTACCGACCTCACAAGCCTAGGTTCACAGTTGTTGGTGCCACGGTCTATGCTTTAAACGGGGGTACTACCATGCAGTTCACTTTAGTCACTAGAAACCCGAACCAACGTGTCGCTATACACTACGACCACTTAGTTGTATCCCTTTCGTACAATAACCAAGCTATATCTCCACCACTAATGTTACCACCTTTGCACCATGAAACAAAGACCACAGTGGCTATGTCTCCCATGTTACCAATCCCACCAGAGTTCGTAAACGGGTTGGGAAATGATGGCGGTTTTGGTGCGGTCAGTTTACGGGTTGTTTTGACCGGGAAATTGAAATATAAGGGTGGCATAATGTCTAGTCACAAGAGAGTGTATGTGGGATGTGATGTGTTGGTTGGGTTGAAGAGAGGCTCGTTGGGTGAAGTTCCTTTGCTTGGACCTTCTGTTTGCAAAGTTGATACATGAAGTACTATGTTTTAATTTCTTGGTAACTTTTAGCGTAAGTGTTGTACTTTTTCTCTAGTTTTCTTTTTGATTTTATACAAAGTTTTATATAATTAGTTAAGACTTGAGCAATTTGTTGATTTGATCAGTTTGAAAGACTCAATAGTAAGAAGTGTTAATTTGGTTTGTGCAAGTTGTATTTTTGTGTATATATAGACCCGTACTGGTGTCTGGTGACCAGATTTGATGACAAGCTCGTACATGTTAATCGATATCTGCTAGTGACTAACACTGGATTACTATAGATTGTTCTGTTTGTGACCAAAAGTGTCGTTTGTAAATTACTTACAAAGTGGCCTGTCAGTAACTGAAAGAAAGGCTGTGGTAGTACAAGATTGCAGCTATCTGCTTGGAACTAAAGACTTTCTTACATCTACTTCCTTTTCTTAAAGGCCTACATCTACTAGTGATCCAATTAAACGATTAAAGGGCGTTGATTTTTATACCATTGAAAATCAACTCCTGTTGCGGTCGTTTCAAGTTGAAGAGGATTTTGTTTCGGTAGTTCCATGATGCTTAAATGGTTGTGTGGACCACCGGATAGACCAACACATACGAGTGAAATTTAGTAATATAAATCATGACATCCAAAAAAGCATTTTCTTTGGACCAGAAACCTGGTTGATTTTTAGTCATTATCGGGAATGGCAAGATGCTTATATTGTTGGAATATATCCACGTATAAATAATATATGTCTGAAAACTTATTCGAGCCTACGGGAATGCACGCGTTAATACGTAGAACAATGATTAATATATTAAAGTAATATATTAGTGTTTAATAAACGATCGTTAAATGTTCAACAAGAATTAGTATTAGTTGTTAAAAGTTAAAGGACTAATATGCAAAATCGGAAAAAAAAAATTGCGGTTTGCCCCTTTTTTTCCTTTAGTCGGCCGAACTCCACCTCCTTGAGGAGGTGGGATTGCTTACTTGCACGCCCAAGTAATGAGGGTTATAAATAGATGTTTTTTGATTCTTTGTTCTCATAACTTGAATTCCTAAACCCTAAATATCCTCTTGTTCTCTCCCTTTTGTTCGACCGGTGCTCAAAACCCTCTAGGGTTTTTGGTTTTGCTCTCCCGTGTTGTGCGATCGAACCAAACACCCCCAAGAGTTTTGGTTGTGCGATCAAATACCACAACCTTGTGGTTTCGTGTGTTAATTGAATCATAGACGAAGGTGATCGTTTGGTTAAACACTACTAGTACTACCACACTTCATTGTTTGCTAAGAACGTATTGTGTGTGTCGAAGTAGAGGGATCTTCGGTTAGATCTTGCGTGTTAATTGCTAAAAGGTACACACCTTCTTGAACCCTTGTTAACTATGTTATTCTATACGTGTTAATCTTTCTACAGCGTACTCGGGAATTTAATGGTTAAAAGTTGTAAAAACCCAACAGTGGCATCACGAGCCATCATGTAGAATTTGTAGTTACAAGTAATAAAATTTGACAAGATTAGGGTTCTTGATTAATTTTTTAAGCCCTTTGGGCGTTTTTATGCATAAAGATTCGATCTTTGTGTATCAAGATTCGATCTTTATTGATTATAAAATTAATTAGACGAATTCTAGGTTGTATAAAATTTTATAAGAATAAAATTTGATGTATTTAATTGTTAATTGATTGGTTTATGTTCAAATTAATTGTTAATTCGTTGTCCATGATAAATACATGCAAATTTATCATGGAGGGATATATGATATAATCTTGTTAATTGTTAAAAGGTTTTCATGTAAATATGATGATCAAGAATTAAAACATAGACATTAAATTTATGTGGTTTCGATCCACGACTTTAAAAGCTAGGGAAGACCTTAGCTATGTCTT